>NW_004624827.1:6997384-7010478 GCF_000247695.1 Heterocephalus glaber | reverse complement strand
TGAGAGATGCAGATGAAAACAACACTGAGATTCCACCTCATCCCAGAAAGAATGGCTGCTATCAAGAAATCAACGAATAACAAATGCTGGTGGGGTTGTGGGGAGAAAGGAACCCTTCTCCATTGCTGGTGGGAGTGTAGACTGGTGCAACCACTGTGGAAGTCAGTATGAAGATACCTCAAAAAACTCGGACTAGTGGTTCCATTTGACCCAGCTATTCCCCTGCAGGGTATCTTCCTGAAAGAATTAAGAGAATCATGCCACAGTGATATATGAGCACCCATGTTCATAGCGGCACAGTTTGTAATAGCTAAAGCTTGGAAGCAGCCCAAGTGCCCATCAACTGGAAATTGGATAAAGAAAATGTGGGTTTTTTTATAAAATGGCGTACTACTCAGCCATAAAGAATGAAAATCTAGAGTCATTTATTGCTGAATGGATGCATATCCATGCCATACTCTTAAATGAAATAAATAGGACACACGTATAAATACTGAATAGTTTCACTAGTGTGAGAAACTGATAGTGTAAACAAAGGTTAAAATGATTAAAATGAATAATTGATATTTTGAAATAGGAAAAAAGGTCCAAAGACTAAGGAGGGAAGGGAGGGGAAAGGGAAAGGAAAAACTATGAGAAAAGAAAAAAAATGGAAATGAAATCTATGTAAATAGGGAAGGGTGGAGGGAGTGAAGGGTGCACAGGTAATGGGTAAAAAAAAAAAAATTAGAACCAAGATATATCATGTACAGGTACAAACACCCAATGATAAATGTAAACAAATTGTATACCTAAAATGTACCAATAAAAGAACTAAAAGAATTTTTAAAAAAGAGTTAGCTGGTATAAGTTGTGCTGCTATAAACATGAGTATGCCTGTGTCATGGTAATATGATATCTTTAACTCTTTCAGGAAGATAACTATAAGGGGAATAGCTGGGTCAAATGGAATTTCTAGTTTTAGTTGTGTGTGAGGAATCTCCATACTGATTTCCCAAGCAGTTGTACTAGTTTTCATTTCCACTAACAATGTAGAAGTGTTCCCTTTTCCTCATGGTTTCACCAGCATTTGTTCATATTTGATTTCTTCCTAATACTCACTGTTTCTGGAATACAACTGGAAACTCATTGTTGTTTCAATTCGCATTTCTCTAATGTCCAGAACATTTTTATTTTTAAAAGGTCTTCTTTTCATGAGTAAGGAAAGTTTAAGTCAAAACCTCAATCACATTCTGATTTCAAAGCTTTTTGCCCCGTCCCAGCTCAGTCCTCATCTTTTGGGTCAGAAATAAACAGAAAGGAAGAGGGAAGGTCTGACCATTCAATCAATTCAATTGACCATTCCCAATCTTGATTGAATTCCCTTTTGGTTTTCAGGATTAGAGTACGAAAATTAAGAATAAATAATTAGTAATTAGAAGAAAAGGGGAAAAGGTAATTTTATTTAGGTGGTAGGGGTTTTAATTTCCTTTGAACTGATAAGGACTTACCATGCATTGCACTATGGCAGGCAGGGAACCACATGTTGTTTCTTCTGCGCAGTGCAACTTTAGGGTCATTGATGACTTTGCCATATAGGCTTACATACTGCACTGCTGCCTGGAGTTCCAGCCCAGACCCTTTCTCCTGGAGTCCCCTTGTCTGAGTAGACCTTTATTTAGGTCATATTGCAGAAGTGGCTACAAACATGTGACTTGCCGGAAATTTGTAGGAAAAGGGGCCACTGTGAGCTAAGTGATTATACTAAAGTTCAAAAAGGATACTTACACATTTAGAAACAATGAGTGTTTCAGCTAGTTGAATCATGCATGATTTTAATGTTACTTTGATATTACTTATAATTTCTATTTTTATATTGACTGGTATATACAATTCAAACAATTAGTATATTCACCCAGTACAAGTCAGAATTATTCCAGATAAATTTTTGAAGGTATTTACAGCTAGCAGTATAGCTCAATTGTAGACCACTTGCCTAGCATCTGTGAGACCTTGGGTTAGATCCTTAGCATTATGCAAAGAAAAGAAATGATATACATGTAATATATATTCAACCGTATGCATCATTCAGTTTCAGGGTAACATAGACACTAAAACTTAAATAACTTTATAACTGCTCATAATTATACTGGAAATCAATCCAATGCTATATAGGCAGGCTACATTTATTTTGCCCAGAGATATTTAATAAATCACTAATACTCAAGTTCTACAGGTTTTTTTTTAATTCAAATTAATGTAGCACATAAAACATTTCTATTGTAAAATATATTTTCTAGATGAAAACAGTTTAATGTTTTGTCCTTCATATTAGTAAGTGATTTTCATAGAGCAAGAATGCTGTGTGCATTGGCAAGACAAATGAAGATTATGGAAAAGCAATTTGATATTGCCTTGTCTTTATGTGAAGTATGCTTCTTGAAATGACTATGTCATTTATGAATTATATACAAACAATGTAATGTAGGTGAATTGTGCTGACACTGTAAAGGTGATTATAGTGTTCAAATTCATGTGAGCTGAAAGAACAAAGCAGCTGAAGACTAATAAATCAGCTTCCCTTTCTGTGAATGGCTTCTTTATGTATTACTCATCTATTTATTGGGACTCTTCTGATTCTAATGTCACAGTTCTTCTCAAAGATAATGTCACATCTTCCTGTGGTGAGGCTTCTAACCATCAGCAGAGAGTAAAGCATATAGACTTGAGACTGTAAAAAAGGGAAAATCCTTTAAGGCACTGTCTCTCAAAACTGTTTAAGAATCTCCTGGGATCTTGATAAAACTAAGATTTTCAGTAGGTCTGGGATATGGTTTCAGATTCTACATTTTTCACAATGCCTAGATAATACCAATGCTGTTGTCCCAAAGTTCTAGGGAAAATGAGAATGTCAAATGAGTCAGGAAAGAATTGCTTGAATGTCTGACACCATTAAGCATCTACCTCAGTTCACTGTCGTTAACAAAAAGTGAAACTAATGAACATATTTGTGTCCTTTATTCCAGCCACCTTTTGCCTGATACATTCAACTGCAGAGTAGTTGAAGAATTGGTTTAAGCATAAATTTGATTCTGTAAAGTAGAAATTATTAAGAAAGAGAAATTCAAAGTCAATAGTGAGAAGGGGAAGCATTTAGGAAGGAAAGGCCTAAATGTTTGAATATTGAAGCTGTAACTCCCACTGTGAGGTCATTTGGAGATGGGATCTTTGGGAAACAGGGCTACATATCGTTACGAGGCTGACACGCTCAATTGGTTTACTGACAACTTGAGAAAGAGAGAGATTTCCCTGCTTTTATGCTTACCAAGGGAAGTTCTGTTGGGGACATAAGAAGAAGTCAACTGTCTACATGCCAGGAAGCCTCACCAAAACCCAAATCAGCTGACATTTGATCTTGGACTTCCCAGCCACTATAATTTTGTGAAAATGGATTTTTATTCTTTAAGCTACTCAAACCTGATATTTTGTTATGGAACTTGAGCTGACTAACAGGAACAGAACTTGGTGAGACTGGGTTAAAAAAGCTCCATGGGTTTTGCTGAAACTGGTGTTGGAGAGACTAGATATTGAGATTATTGGGGGTGAGAATGCCAGATATTGATGCCAGATGGAGTAGTAGTATGTGAGCATTGGAATGAGTGGCTGAATTAATGCAGAGAAAAAGATTTTCAGAAGAGATAGGCTGAAGAACCTGAGGCCTATGTTTTACAAGGACTGTATTCTCCTCAAAGACTGGAATAGAATTGGAGAAGCTGAAAAAGTATAGTGCTTGATATAACTGATGATCCATTCTAAGCTGCAAGTTTTAGAAGGAAGAGATAGTATCAATCATGGTAAAAACTATAGTCAATACCTTTTATTGAATGCCTTCTAGGACAAGTTAATTACTCACTGTACATTGTACTTATCTTCACCTCAGCACTGAAAGACAAGAGTTATCATCACCCTATACAAATTGTTATGGTTTATATCTAGATGTCCCCCTAAAGTCTCATGCAATCTTAGGTGGGACCTTTGGCAATTGGACTACGGGGGTATTATACGTAGCTGATTTACCTGATAGATGGGCCCTGATCTAAAGAGTAAGGGCACTGTGGGCATGACCCGGAAATGTATAGCTCCATTCCCAGCTCCTCCCCTGATTCTCTGCTTCCGTGATGCCTCAACATGAGCAGCCACTCTTCCGCTACGTCCTTCTGCCATGCCATCCTGCCTTGGAGCCAGCTGACCTTGGACTATAAATGTGAGCCAAACTTCTCTTTAAATTGTGAATCTTGGGCATTGTGTCTCATTGATGAAAAATATGACCAAGACACAAATTAAGATTTCAAACTGGGCATGGTGATACAATGTCTGTTATCACAGCACTCTGGGAGTCTGAGGCAAGGAGATGGAAAGTTTGAGCTCAACCAAGGGAGCTTAGTGACTTTGTGAGACCCTGTCTCAAAATAAGAAATAAAAAAGGGCTGAATTGTACCTTAGTGTGAGGGTCCTGGGTTGAATTGCCAGTATAACACACACACGCACACACACAGACACGGACAGGCATGTGCACGCACGCACACATAGACTCCACCAAGGCATGGTCCTCAGGTCGATAGTCCCAGCTACTCTGGACACTGAAGCAGGAGGTTCTTGAGTCTAGAAATTTTTTAATGTATAGTGAAATACATAATTATTAAATTAAAATTATTTACAGAAAAAATCCAATCCTGGGAAATCAGTAAAAAGTGGTTCACTTTTTGAAAAATTTGGAGATTGGTATAAAGGATTGAGCTAGAAGTTAAAAGACCAGAGTTCTAGGACTGGTTCTGCCACTTAAGGAGCTGGGCTTTTGCAAACAATAGCTTTTCAAAGCCTTAAGTGCCCTTGTCTCTGGAATGAGTTTAACACAATTCAGGCACATAGTATTTGTGTGTGTGTGTGTGTGTGTGTGTGTGTTTCTTTCTTTTTTTCCCTCATGGTACTGGAGATTAAACCCAGAGCTTGTGTACTAGACAGTCGCTGTACCACTAAGCCTGTGTCTTTCCCTCTACCCTTCATCACCAGCATTGTCTATATGATATGACAGTAATCTTATGTCCTAGGTTAAAAACATTTTCATGATCCTATATATTTTTATTATATTTTCAAAAATGCACATCAGGATTGTGATATTGTCTTGAATTTCCACCAAAATAGCTATAAACAGAATATAGTACCCCAATAGTATATTTCTGGCTCATAGTATATTTTTCAATAATAGCTAATATACCAATAATTTTCATTTCTTCCACTGATTACTTTTCATCACTCAAGCATTTTGCCTCTTCTATGTATTTCTGGAAGGAGATGAAATGGCCTTTCAGCTAGAGGTTTTCTAAAAATGAGGTAAGCACTATTTTTTTCATATTCTACCTGAAGTGGATAAAGCCTGATAACTCACAAGAGAGAATCCTAGGAAAAATGAGTTAATTTTATAAACCTAAATAGTGATTCTAAAGTACAGACTGTTAAAAAGCCAACACTTGCAAGCGTCTTTAAGGGCTCCAGGGGAAAGTTGATGTGTCTGAATAATAATAAGCTATAATGCTGATAGCCAAGTGCACCTCATAGAGGTACTAAGTTTTAATGACTCAATATTTGTGGAACCCTTTGAGAATCTCTGAAGTTATGTAAGCATAAATGAATAAGTAGGGACATAATATACCATTGTTATTTCTGCATTAAATCTCTCCTGATAATTTTTTGTAATATCTTATAATGTAAGCACTATGTGAAACTAATGTATGAACAAAGTTATGGGAAAAATGGAATAGGAAGTAATGTATAGCAGTGCTCTCAAATTAAATAATTATACTCTCATATTAATGAGAGATGATGACGTCAATAATTGCCCCTCTAAAAAGCCATTTCTAGGTTGTAAAAATGGGAAATGAGAATCTGAAATAGACACTTAAGATACAAATGTACATAAAGAGTGTGAAAAGTCATTTGCATTTTATTTTTCCTTATGGAGGAGACAGCTAGATTTTTCCATTGGCTCTCTTCACATTGATCAAATTTTAATGATAAATTCACTGTTTAATTTATCACTCAATATAAATTTTATACATTGTTTTAATATATCTTCTATGCTGTCTTTCCATCTATCCCCTATCACCAATTTTGTTAATATGATATGATAATATTCTTATGTCCTAGGTTGAAAAGATCTTCATAGTGCTGTATATTTTTATTATATTTTCCAAAACACATCAAGATTGTGATATTGCTTTGAATTTCCACTGAGATAGCTAAAAATAGAATATGATGACCCAAATAATCTCAATGGGCTTTACTGTAATACCTAGATCTTTCCCCAGTGAAAGATTCATTTCTGTCAGCAAGCCCTGTCCTTTAAAATGAAAAATCTCTTGAGAAGATTTTGTTGAGAAGGCTGTGTTTCTCACCTTTGCATTTCTCCTTTTACTTAAATGACATCATTTCTTCTCAAGACAAAAGGACTTTCTAAGAATGAAATGAAAGGAAGAATAATCTGTTGACCATTTGTAAGGAGAGTAATTCTGGGTGGGACAACTCTCTGTGGGTACACTCTGGCTGGAGGAATGATTGGAAGTTTTGCTAAAATGAAGGGATCCCCTGTGGTGATGGCTCAGGCTTCCTAGAATTCATGGTTAGAGATCAAAGCAGGTCAGAGAAGGCAACTGTTGAGCAGGATCTAATTCAGATTATCCTTAGATATGGTTGCTTCAGCCACTGCTGCTTATGTCCACCATGGCTTGCTTACATTAGGGAAGTACAAGTCACTAGCAGACCACTTTGTCCTTCCTCTGTCCCCTACATGAATTCCTGCACAGATACCATTCTTTTGTCTTTTATATTTGATTCTTGGTTCTTTCAGTAAAAAGCCATAGAAGCTTCAGTTTGGGGATATTTTCTGGGGCTGTCCCACACTTTGGAGTCTCAGCAAGGCAGCCCATCTGGGTGCTCTTGTAGTTTAAACTGGACATTGACTCCTAGTTATCACTCATCCTTTGCCCCACCACAGTCATGAACCCTGACAACTCCATTCCAAGTTTTGAGCAGATTCCATTTTATTTTATTATTCTTAAGTTCTTTTATTGGTATATTTTAGGTATACAATATGTTTACATTTATCATTGGGTGTTTGTACATGTACATGATGTATCTTGATCCTTATTTTTTCCCCATTACCTGTGCACCCTTCACCCTCTCCACCCTTCCCTATTTACATAGACATCATTTCCACTTTTTTTCTTTTCTCATAATTTTTCCTTTCCCTTCTTTCCTTTCCCCCCTCCTCCCTTCACCCCTACCTCTTTGGACCTTTTTTCCTATTTCAAATTATCAATTATTCATTTTAATCATTTTAACCATTATTTACACTTTCAGTTTCTCACACTAGAGAAACTATTCAGTATTTACACGTGTGTCCTATTTATCACTTAAGAGTATGACCTTGATATGCATCCATTTAGCTAGTTTCTCATTCTTTATGGCTGAGTAGTACTCCATTTTATAAAAAAACCCCACATCTTCTTTATCCAGTCTCCAGTTGATGGGCCTTTGGGCTGCTTCCAAGCTTTAGCTATTGCAAACTGTGCTGCTATAAACATGGATGGGCATATATCGCTGTGGTATGATTCTTTTAATTCTTTTGGGAAGATACCCACCAGGGGAATAGCTGGGTCAAATGGGACCTGTAGTCCTAGTTCTTTGAGGTATCTCCATACTGATTTCCACAGTGATTGCACCAGCTTGCACTCCCACCCGCAATGGAGAAAGGTTCCTTTCTCCACACACCACCACTAGCATTTGTTATTGGTTGATTTCTTGATAACAGCCATTCTTTCTGGGGTGAGGTGGAAGCAGATTCCATTTTCTAAGAGAAAACAGGGACTTAGGGAGGTCAGAGGGCATAGATACCAAGTTTGAACACATCACATTCTTCCTAGTAGCTGATGTGGTTGCCAATAAGTGGCAGAGTATTGTGCCCTCAGAACCCAGATAATATATTCCATTTAATGAATATTATTCTCAGTAATATTTTAGTTGCATAATTGAGCTTTTGCATAGTTAATTGTATGTTATATGTCAAGTACCCTAAGTTTTGTCACTCTCTGACAGCATTGTGTTCAATACCAAACCTAGACTCTTAGACCTGGAAAGGAGGCCTCTACCCTCACAGGTTCTAGAGATGCTTTGCTCCATACTCTGGCCACAGGCCAAGTGCATGTGGCCACAGATCCTGTGTCCCATCTTCTGCCATGCCATGGTGGCTGAGACTGCAAATGCCTGTTTCACAAGTCCTGAATTCACTCCAGAGCCCTTTGTGGCTCTTCCCTAAAATTTCTTTTTTGGCTGCATGCAGGGGATTCCCACAGCCCTAAATCTCAGAGGTGGTAAAAAGAAAATAAAAAGAGCTGTTAGCAGAGCTGTCCATGGATCTTGTTTGTAAGGGTGTTCAGGCAAAGAGACAGCTCAAGGAAGGGAAGGTGCTAAGGTGAGAAAGGAGGGAGAAGTGGACTAAATGATGGAGTGGGGACATTTAGAAGAAGGGTTCCATTTTCTACAACCATCACATTTAGTTCTAGAACAAAGAGTCTTAAAGTTTTAAATTGGAATCTGTCCTTTCAGCCTTGGGATCCTTCCAGGATGTTTAAAGAAGAGACCAGGAGGTGGGGCCTAGAGTCACTAAGTGGGCAGATTCCAGGCAGATTCCAGGAGTGGATGAGGCTTGGTGAAGACAAACTACAAGCCAAAGAAACCGTTTCCCTTTCCTATTCATGGGTCTTTCCCAACAAATATTTTTTGGAGAGAATGAAATTAACCTTGCAATTGTACCGTTCATGTTACTATTCTTTTACAACTTTAAAATTTTTATCCTTTTAAAGTTACATTTGTTCTTATGAAGATAGAAAATATTTCATTTAACAGCTTCTTGGTATATTTATTATATTCTTTTATATTTAGACAGGCTACACCTGGTTATGTAACGGGCACTCATGGTTTTTCTGAGTAGAATTGTAAAGCAACAAAAGGAAATTACTGACTCAAGTGTTTTTATAGTATGTTAATACAATGCAGAAAAGAAGGGTGGGGATAAAAGAATATTATGCATACTATGAAATTTTCTTGAAGTCACACTTTAAAAAGCATATATTAAAGTGACTCTCTTTTTCCCATTGTGAACAAAGTACTGATCTGTATGTAAAATGGAAAAATGATTAAATTCTTAATTAGAAGTCTGCATAGATAAGTGCCTATTATATAGAAACTCATACTACAGTATATTAAAAAAATTATTGTAGAACTTTATCTTAGGCAGTAGAATAGAAGAACTTTTGAAATGACTCTTCATATTTCATATATTAAAAAGTTGAGACAGAGCTTCAGCAACAGCCTCATAATTACATAACTTCCCAATTTAAGAGGATTTTGGCTATCATATTTCACAAATATCTGATACAGTCCTAAAAGCTACCTAATATTACCTATGGCTGCTCAACAAAAGACTATATTTCTGTTAAACTCATAAACATTTGCCTGCTCAACATCTCTAGATCTTTTGTCTTTTAATCTAATAATTGCTAGTTATTTTTTGTTATAAAATTATTGCTTAAGGGAATACCCTGAAATTGATTGACTGTTACTAAGCAAATATTCTGCAAACCTAGGGATACTGTACATAAAGGGTTAACTTGGTAGTTATGGTTCTTACCTTATAATTTAAGGACTCTCCAAACAGATAATGAAGGGATCACTGAAAAAGGCATTTTCATTTTAGGGTAATATTTAGAAGAAGCCTTTCATAGACCTTAAAAAGTACTTTTGTGCTTTATATCTTTGATTAGTATTACCATACCTCTTCTCAATTTTCAACTAAAATATTGTTGTGACCTTGACTAAAACATGACCTTGTATAAACTCCAAGTGTCTGATTCAATTTTTAAAAACATGAACAGAGCAGGGGTTGTAGCTCAGTAGGAGAGCATGTGAGGTCCTATGTTCAATTCCCAGCACCAAGAAAAGAGAAAAGAAGGAAAGAGGAAGGGTGGGGAAGGGAGAGCAAAAGATGGGGCAGGGAGAGAACAAATAAGACAAAAGCAATCTTAACACCATTATGGAAAATTAAGTTGGCAATTAAACAAGGAAAATACGTGTTATGTTATGAAATGTTTCTATTTTCTATGCCTCACAACTTAAATTTATAAGAGGAGGAAAATTTCAACCCTATTTTAACTTCATTTGAATGGGAAAAATGAATGTCTTCTTTAAAAAATTGAAATAAAACTTAAATAATGTTGAGATATAACTTAAGATAAAAAGTGCTCAAGTCTTAAGTATGCAAGTTGACAAATTTTTACAGTTGGTTCATTCATGAAGCTAGTATGCTAATCAAGTTAACACATTCCAGATCCTCTCACTGAAGATTTTCCTGTACCCTACCCAAAGAGTCCTCCATTCCACCCCAGCACTATTCTGACTGAGCTGTGTATTAGTTTTGTTTCTTTTAAACCTCCAGGAAAGAGAGTCATGGTCTCTTATGTCTGACTTATTTCAGTCAACATGAAGACTGTCAGATTCATGCCTGTTGTTATCTGTACCAATAATCAGTTCTTTTGCATTCCTGTGAAAAAGGAACTTTTAGCTCAAAGTACATAAGTGTGTCAGCATTAGAAAGGAATACTAAATATATTCCAAATTGATAACCACAAAAGATTCAGCTGCTCAACATGCTGAATATGTCAATTTTTTCATTTTACTCAATTTAGTAGACACAAAATTATTCATTTTTCATCTGTCTGACAAATAGTTTTAGAGAACTTTTTAACTGCATATATTTATCACCTATTTTAATATTCTCTTTTGAGAAGTTTTGTTTCAATCTTTTAGTCATTTGAATTTTCTGTTTTTATATTTAATAGTAAGACTTCTTTATATGTATTGACTATATTCTGGTTATTGAGTATATATGTACTGCAAATATTTTTTTCAGTTTTGGCTTACATTTCATTCTCCTATTTATTTTAATGAACAAAAATAATTATTTTAATAAATATCAATATTTCTTTGGCTACTACATGATGTTTTACTGTTTTTCTTTGAGAAGCTTGATTTTTTTTTTAGAATTTACATTTCTGACTATTACTATCTTCAAATAATTGTGTATATAGTATGAAGTATGGATCAAGGTTCTTACTTTAAAAAATTATGTATAGTCCAAAGGACCCAGCACCATTATTGAGAAAATTGTCATTTCCCCTAAGTTGCAGTTGAGCTTTTATCCTAAATCAGGTGCCCTTATTATATAGGCTTATTTGTGGAGTTTCTGTTCTTTTCTATGACTGTATTTGGCCATCCTTGTACTAACATTATATGATCTTAGTTACAGTCTCTTTATAATAGTTCCTTATATCTGTTAGTGTAAATTTTCTATCTTTGTTTGCAAGTTCTAGCTTAAACTCTAACATGTAAATCCTTAGAAGTCACCGCTTTGATTCTTGTAAAGAATAAAAAAAAATAAAAGAAATGGTGAGAAAAACCCCAGAGAATTATTTCTCTTGGATTCATCAGAGAATTCAGGTTACAGGGCAAATGGTCACACAAAATCTGAGAGATGAACAAATGAACAGATCACAGATGAGATCATCTTACCTGGAGCACCAGCTGCTGAAGTTACAAACTAGCAGAAACACTTAAACAGTAAATGTGATGAATTACTAGGGATTAGTCAGAGTGGCTCTCCTCACTTTTCTTATTTTTCTTTGAGATTTTTCTCCATATTCACAATTAGTGCTATGTTCTCCTCTGCTTGGAATGTTTATTCCAATTATTTAATAATTATTAATTCAGATATTATATTTTACTGTTTTGTTGTCCTGAAATGCCCATTATAGGACATTTTGTAGATTTTTGTTCAGATTCATAAACATTTTATGTTACTTTCATAAGTTTCTGCAGAAGTCACTCATTTCTTATTCATGTCTGTATTTTTCTCTGTTATCTTTCATATATTAATCACAGATATATTAAAGTCTTTTCTGCATCTCTTTTTTTAATCGTCTCTGGGTCTGATTCTATGGGCTATTTCCTCCTCAGAATATAAATCAGTCATGAGCTACCTTTTTAAATTTAGTAATTATTTTATTTTAAATGTAAATATTTTTGATATTGATTATATCATATTCTCCTAGATTTTTTCAAGCAGTTAATTACATCCACCTACTTTGAAAATAGCACAGTTTGAACTAGGGACTTGTAGACTTGATCTGTGTGGGTTATACTCTTACTGCTAGTTTGTTCTCTTTACTTTTTTAACCTTCCTGGGTTCATAACTGAAAGCTCTGATTATTTGCAAAGAACTGTTCACTATGGCTGGTCCCAAATCCATTCTTCCTTTTCACAATATTATGCAGCTGCAAAAGTCTCTTCTCAACCCTTTACCATCCAGCTATTCTTCTCTAGGCTTTGAAGTCCTTCATACTAAATATAAGGTTGCTCATTCCACTGCTCCTAGGGCAGAGGAGGTGAGCCAATCCCAGCGCCCAGGAAGAGGCTCCCCCACCACCATTCCACCATTTCTAGGGCAGAGAAGGTGAGCCGCACAGGCACCAACAGCACCTCACCCTACCCTGTGGAAATGAGAAGACATGTAAACAAGCCTCAAAAACAGACTTCCAGATCACCTACAGAAACCCCAAAGGGAAATGAGATGGAACAATCTGATACTCAACCACATGGACTCCCTGAACTGGCAATAAAAGAAGATCTGGGAAAAAATGAAATCAGAAATAATTTCTCAGATAACAGCAAACATTGTGCCCTTAGTGCAAGACATGATTAATAAATCTAAAGAGGACACAGACAAAAAAAAAAGAGGAGCTGAGGAACATGATGGAATCCCAACATAGGAAACAAATGGAATCCATAAAGCAGATACAAACAGATTTCCAGGTGATTAAAAACTCCATTGAAAGTCTACACAGCAGAATGAACCAGTGTGAGGACAGAATTTCAGATATAGAAGATAAGATTGCAATTAGTGACCAGGAAAAGAAAAATTGCTTTAAAATTGTAAGGGACCATGA
>NW_004624827.1:6944088-6989271 GCF_000247695.1 Heterocephalus glaber | reverse complement strand
TGCCCATCAACTGGAGACTGGATAAAAAAAATGTGTGGCTTTTTGGTATAAAATGGAGTGCTCCTTAGCCATAAACAATAAGAAATTAGAGACATTTATTGCTAAATGGATGCACATTGAGGCAATGCTCATAAGTGACATAAATAGGACACACATGTGCAAATACCAAATATTTTCTCTAGTGTGAGAACCCCAAAGTGATAGTAAGGACTAAAAGGTATAATAGATAATGTGAAATAGGAAGAAAAGGGGCAAAGGGGGAGGGGAAGTGGGAGGAGTAGGGGAAAGGAAAGAAAGGAATAAAATTAATATGAGAAAATGAAAAAATGGAAACAAAATCTTTTTAAATAGGGAGGGATAGAGGAGTTGAACGGAGGGCACGGGAAGGGGGAAAAAGTAAGAACCAAGACAGATTAGGTAAATGTGCAAATTTCCAATACTGATGAATGTCATTGTACCTAAAATGTATCAATAAAATAAAATTTTTTTAAAAAACAGATGTTACTTGGCTAATATGTAGTTAAGTGATATTGTTCTCATATAAATTTAGAAGAAAGGAAATAACTTTAAAGAAAAGCATTAAGTAAATAATAATACAGGTAATACATGTATAAATCACACCTTATCTAGGTGATGATAGCAAATGACTAATATGTTTTCTGTTGCATTCTCAAATCTTTGAATCATGCAATATAATAGATTAACCATAAATATTTGTATAGTTGAATCATCAGAATTTAAAACAGTCTCAAATAGTAATATCTTTGAAGAGATATCCTCAAGCTTTGTCATATAGACCAATCTTTATTTTGTTTACTGAAGAGGCTGATCATTACTTTTATAGAAAGTGTCTCTGTCTTTCAAATTCTTTATCTGCTATGACTTGTCATACCAGATGTCATGTTGACACTTAATCCTCAGTGCAATGGTATTTAGAGGAGGGACCTCTGGGAAGTGACTAAGTCATGAAGGATCTCCTCCTGGTGTATGGATTATTATTCTTTAATGTTCCTATAAAACAGCTAGAGGGAATTAGCTAGGGCCTTTCCCCTCCTCTTCCTCCTGCATGTGTGCTTCAAGGTGCTAACTTGAAATCTGAGAGAGTAGCTTTCCCTAGACACCAAACTACCAGAACCTTAATCTTGGACATGCACACCTTTAGAATGTTGAAAAAATAAATTTTTGTTCTTAATAAATTACCCAATATTAGGTATTTTCTTATAGCAGCACAGAGTAAGAAAACCTCATGAAATTAATGCAATACAGGAATTTTAATTGAGCTATTGCAAAGAACTCTTTGATCTATTTAAAAAAACAAACAAAAAGCCCCTTTTTCTTTTTCCTTTTTTGAGACAGGATATCCGTGTTAGTCAAACAGATTGGCTTTGAAATCACTGTGTAGCCCAGACTGGCCTTGAACTGGCAATCCTCCTACTTTAACCTCATAAATGCTGAAACAACAGGAGTGTACCACCATGCTTAATTTTTTAAACATTTTTTTAAAGTTTAGCAAGTAATATCTTTACTAACTTACTGTTTTTCATAGTAACAAAACCTGAATTACTTTATTTTTAAAAGGCTTAAATTATTTTAATGAATTTGATGATTTTCTAACATAAATCACTACGTTCTTTCATTACATCTAAGCTTTTATTACTAAGTCAAAAAAATAAAAGGCCATTGACTACAAAATTGAATTTTACTTCTCATAGAAAATGATATTAAAATTCATCACGAGAGATCCTTATTTTATTTTTAATTAGGCACCAAAATATGTTTCAACTAGAGAAAGAAATGTCTTCATAAGTAATTAAAGAGCAATAAATTTCCACAACAAATGAATTTAACAAGCTAATTAAAGGTTTGGTTTGTTTTTTTTTGGTACCAGGGATCAAACTCAGAACCTTGTGCTTGCAAAGCAGGCGCCAGAACCACTGAGCTAAATCCCAGACCCTAATTAAAGATTTTTAAAAAAAAATATGACACAATATAGCCAAAATTGTAGCAAAGACTTATTGTTAAGGATGCTTTCAGTGGAAAGGTGATTAACAATATATCTCAAAGGCGACTTGAGAAAATAGGACAAACTGGTTCTGTCTGTAAAAGAACTCTGGGTATTGAACCCGGGTTTATAAAGGCTAGAGTGTGTGCCTAAGACAATAAGTGTAGCAGCTATACAGTTATAAATTTTAAAGTATTTTATTATCTTCTAACTCTTCTTTTTGGAATAGGGAAGATAAATACTTATAGCAATTGTATCCATCAGGGCTATATCATTCAGGTTAGAAGTTCATGTACATTCAAGCCTGGCCATGCAAGAGAATTTAATAAAATGATTGTTTCTAATGGTGAAAGCATGGTTTAGCAAAAGGATTAAGGGGCAGTGAACCCCTCTGCAAATAATAACAGACTAGAGTCCAGACCTAGGGTTAAGCGACCAGGGAACATAGTAATGGTAATTATCGGATCCAGGAAAAGAAAACTATATAGAAGTTGCCTGACACAAAACTGTCTGTGATAAAACACACACCAAGTAAGTTAATTAATACCTTGACATTAATTTCCTCCTTTCCAATCCCCTAACATTGTCCAACTGGCTAAAAACAAAGTCTTTGGGCACAAAAATCATTGAGGCTTCCTAGGTAATGCCTCCAGGGACATACAACAGAGTAGAGAAAAATAGGGTATTTGTAAGGACGCACAGAAAATATTCAGCATAGCAGTAGAAACAAAATTAACTAAATATCACACAAAATTACTCTTTCACAGAAGCAAACTGATTAAATATGTTAAAAAATAAAATAGTGGTTGAAATGACGTTTCAACTTGGAGTTTAATTTCCTTTATCACACATAATCTGATGTATCCTACAGCATTTTAAATAAGGAAGAGCAAAAATTTAATCAGAAATATGAAAATTACTTTAGAAAAAAGTCAATCATCTTAATGACTGTGTAATAAGCCAACACACTAAAATGTTGCTGCATGGTACATGGGATGGTGTGATTGTCCAAACTGTGGAGTTCAACATGAGTGCTATGAAGTGGAATGAAAGCATATGGCCAAAGAGCGCTCCTCAAATTATTTTAATAATATTTGAAACTAGAAATAGATGTTCTCTGACAAATAGCCTAAACTCAATTTTCAGTTGAAGACTTATTGCACTGTAACTTTCAAACTACTTATGGTATTAAAGAAAAGTAGATTTGGGATGTAAAAATCTATCTCTTGCTAATTGCACATTACCAATAACCCTTCTCTAATTTTTTTCCCTTCTCTAATTTTAAAAAAGCATATTCCAGAATGCTATGGGATACTGAGAAATAATAAAGATAATTAATAATTAAACTTCTTTAAATTTCAATGGCATTTAGAAACTTATTTGCAGTATCTTAAAATTATTTACACCTATTCAACACCACAATGCTGTTTATATCTTAATCAATGTGATAACTGTGCAGTTTATTAGAACAATTTAAATTTCTGCCTACACAGCAAAAAGTAATATAGATTATATATTTATTATTTATTATATTAGTTTTATCTTTATATTATATGGTTAATATGTATATAATAATATTACTAATTCTTCTCATAATTCACTATCTTTGCCAAGTAGAATTTCTGGTACATAAATGATTGTAGGGGCCAGGGATTTAGCTCAGTGGTTCTGTTGTCTGCTTTGCAAGCGCAAGTTCCTGAGTTCGATCCCTGGAACCAAAAAAAAAAATGATTGTCCCTTTGGGCTAAAAATAGTGTCTATCCATGCAAATCTATTTCCAATAATAAATATTGTTAGTTGCCTTCCCAGTACCCATTCTTGTTTTCTTAGTTACAAAAATCTCAATTTTCTTTGTGATGGCAGTATGTTCAATTAAAATATGTTACTCTGGAGTTGTTTGCAGTTTTGTAAGTCCTCTCCCAAAATACAAAGGCTGACAGTTTCTTCAAATACTAAAATATTTGTACCAAAATAGGTACTATCTCTTCTTCTTTCATTTTTCTTCCTGCCTGCAATCTTGATATGAGCCTGGATATAAGTAAATGTCTTGAGATCATGAGTTAGCAAGCATAAAAATGGCAACCAAATGTTTAACTACTAGAATGGAAATGGAAAGAACCCAGGCTACAGGTTATACCATTGAACTCCAGAGTCAGATCCAGACTTCCAACCTCTGAAATTGCTATGTAAAACAAATTAATCCTACATGTAAAGCTAAAATGGTTGGTTTCTCTATTATCAGCTGAATGCAATTCTAATATATGTTATATGTATATATATGATTATATATAATATATATATGATTTTTTTCTTTTTTTTCAATATATATGAGTTACTTTCCCATCACTAGGACAAAATACTTAGGATTCAAATTATCAAAGTAGTCCACTTATATGTCAGTTGAAAATTTAAGAAGTTTATTTACATTTTAAATTGTGTGTGCATGAGTGTGTGTGTGTGTGTGTGTGTGTGTGTATGTGCATGTATAATACTGGGAATTGAAACCAGGGCCTTACCCATGCTAGAGAAGCACTCTAGTACTGAGCTACATCCAGCCATTTTTTTCCAGGCTGGCCTCCAACTAGTAATGCTCCTGCCTCAGCCTCCCAACTAGCTGGGATTACAGGCATGTAACATTACACCTGACAAAAGCCCATTTTGATATATTATGAACAGGAACCCAGAAACACATTTTTCAAACTTAGTTTATTAATACCTCTTAATATGTGAATTTAACTTTTTACTCAACCTTTTTTACACTTTTTGGTATAAATTTAAGAATATTTCTTGACTACTTTCCATCTATTTGAAAAGTTTTTACATAATGTTTTTCAAGGAACATTCAGAAAATAAAAGACTCAATGCTATATAAATAATAGGCTTTTGTTTATGATCAATAAGAAAGTAAGTCAGATATATGTCATGTGCAATAAATAATTGTTCTTTTGTTTTTATTATTTTTGAAGGCTTTATTATATGTTATATTATATATATCATATGTATTATATGTAATATATTATATTGTGTATATATTATATATATGAGAGAGAGAAAGAGAGGGCTGGAGGGTCCACTGATTTGTTTAAACTTGGAATTATCATTTAATAAGATTTTTTTATTAAAATTGGTTTAATAATGGTGTTGAAAGATTAGATTTATTTTTCATCTCAGTTACTAAGCATATTTATTAAAGTATTTCATCATTTCCTAACTCATCATGAAAATTCATACTGTCTGATTTATATATTTATCAGTTAAATATAAGAATACATAAATGTGAATATTAAAATTTCCATAGTAATCATCAATAGAAATGGAAAAGAAGAATAAAGCTATTAAAAACACATTTCAAAACTGAATGTTCCCATTACTACAAAGATGCTGCTTTTTCAATATAAAATGTAACTGATTTTATACAGGAAATTTTTCAAAGTTTTATAAAGCAAAAAAAAAAAAAGAAAAGAAAATCAACCAAAGTGCTGTTCTTATGTTCTGTTTATATTAGAAAGCAGAATATACATTCTATAACAATGCTGCCATAAGTTCCTGAAAACTTTTGTGGTTCTTTGAAACCTAGCATTACAGGTGGTGCTGATACATACAGAACTTTGTATGTGAAATTGAAATTTATCCTGTAAATGGATGAAAAACCTGAGTAGACTCAGATGAAAACAGAATACCACAATCAGTTTATAATACAGGCTAATTCAAATGGAAAGAGGTTCAAATTCCCATTCTGAGAATATGGGAACATACTCAAAACCTATAACTTATTCTTAATGACACTTCACTTTTCATTTGCCTTATAGCAGCCTTCTACCCAAGGGCAAAGATTGACATACTATTCCTTAGTCCCTTAATTTCAGCTGTCCCCTTAACTATGACTCTGGGGGTGGAACTCACAAATAGGACAATAAATCAGAAAAGACAAGATCATAACAGAGAGGGAAAAAAAAGTATGCTGAAAAATTTCCTTTACATGCATCCTTAATAATTGATAAAAGATATCTAGTTTGCTGAGTCCAGTTATACATTTTTCAAGACAGAAACATTTGTTCCTGGTTTTCCCAGAAACATTTGTTTCCTGGTTTTTATGTAGAGTGCTACTTCACATTTCCTGTTGTTGTTATACTCTAGTCAATTTCTTTAAAATAAAAATAAATTAGGCTTGCTATTGGGAAATATTTTTACGTGCCATGTTCTGTGCTCTTTGAAAGCAATATAAAACTTTGTTGATTGAAGCAAACCTTTATGTAAACTTCATCTTTTGAAAGAAATGCACCTGCATTAGCAAACAATACGTTGAATTTAGGGTTATTTCCTACATAAAGCTAAAGGCAAGTTTAATTTGTCACCTTCAAAACATGGGTGTCAGAACTATTAAGTTTTTCTGATTGTTATTGACCAAATCTCACTCAATTTTTTTCCCTTCCTATGTCAAATGACAAAATTACAACAAATTTAGCTCACTCCCAAAATAGCCTAGTTTGGCAGGCATGATAAATAAGTCCCCTTCATTTTAACTTTTACAAGGAAACTAACTTTGAAACGACCAATTTGTTTTTTCTTCCCTGTATACTTTCTCCAACCCATTCCTGTCTATAAAGCCAACCACCTCTGCTAGGCTCATCGGAACACTCATTTTTTTTCTAGAATCAAAAATAAAAGCCAAGTGAGATTTTAAAACTAAATTTGTTGTAGTTTTGTCTTTTGCTGGAGCACTGGGGAAAATAGGACAGGTTGGGATTAAGGGATTTTTGGGTGTCCTGGGCAGTTGGTTAAACTTTCGTGCTACTAACCAAAAGTAGGAATGTTGAGAGTTAAGCAAAGCAGCTCTGAAAATGATATACACTTACTTTAGTTTTATTAAATTTGGCAAGGTAACTATAATAAGCCAAGCCTATTGCATTGCCTATTCATACCTCAATTAAGGTGGCCAGGGAAGGTTTGTAGAATGCAGACAGGGTAAAGACATTTTAAGATACTGCCGCAGTTTTCTTTCATAGTGTGTAGTTTCTTCAATTATTGTTTTTAATTCTGTTTTTCTTTTGTGAGTTCATAAGTTAACTCACAATTTTTCAACCTGACAAATGTCCTTATGTATACTGTAGTAATTGCATATAAATAAATCACTACATAGAGAAGTTCCGATGCATTTTTTTCTTTTTTTTTTCTGTCGCATTTTTATATTTGTCATCCATATTTTATGTGAGCAAGGGAAAAACATGTTTATTCAGAAATTTATTTTTCAACTGTCTATACTGTTTCCTTTTTTGAAAGCTTTTGATCATATTATGCCAATCTCTAAGCATTTTTTCCTTTATGATTTGTAATCAGTTTCTCCATCTTCATTCAACAATGCCCATTCTGTTACCAGATGTGCCACATCTAAAGAGAATTGCTCTGCCTCTCATTTAGAGTGAAAAGGATTTATTTATCTTGAAAATTTGTGAAGCAATTTCACATAAAATACCCAGTGATGATGGGTATGGTAATATTCAGGTGAAGCAAAAATCCTTTTTGTTTCTTCATTTATGTGGTTGGTCATGATTCTGCAGAATTCAATTCTGTTTTCTTTGAGGGAAAATACTCTTTGTATCTTCCATATATAAAAGAATTTAAACTCAGCTTGACATAGAAGTAGAATGTTAACTCTATTAAATGCAAATCTTGGGGCTGGGGATTTAGCTCAGTGGTTTCGCTGCCTGCTGCTCAAGCTCAAGGACCCGAGTTTGATCCCCGGTACCAAAAAAAAAAAAAAAAACAACAACAATAAATGCAAATCTTTATACTAACATACGGAGAGAAGAGGGTCTAAAAGCCCTGACATCTCCCTTATCCTGACAAGGGATTCCAAGCTGTTGACTCCTGTCATTCCAGCCCCATCAGAGTCTGGATGAGGCTCTTCATAACAACAAGTATGCAAGCCACAGAGCCAGGCATAGAATGAACAGTTGGTCAAACAAATGGCTATTCACCAGCACAGATGGGTTAAATGGCAGAATAGGCATAGTTTAAAAGATAATTACTGATTTGAGGTAAATCTAAACAAAGTGCCCAGTAGCATAGAAAGACAGATTTGGTAAACAGGAAATATTAAGGAATTGATAGGAAGACTAGAATGAACAAGTGGCTAATTTATCTAATGGGCATCCTGAAGAAACAAATATAAATAATAGAAGTTGAAATAATATTAAAATAGATGATAATAATTATTCAGAAATAATAGTAAACACAAACATTGCATTTCCTATGTGTGTCAGATGTTTGGTGTTTCTTTAATTTAATCTTTATAACAATCCTATGAATAGGCATGTCAGGAATCCATAGATATAGGAATTACAGGAAGTACTGCAAAGCATCAGTACAAAACACATATCTGGACATCCTGCACTCAAACAATAAACACCAGATTTAAAAAATAGAAAAGATAACAAGAATAAAAAACAATAAGAACAATTCTACTCATAACAAATTTCAAGTAGTAGATAGTGGAATAATGGCCTTGATATGTAGGAAGAAAGTAACTGTTGGATTAAGTATCCAATAAAACTGTTTTTAAGTATAAGGAAATTATAGTAATATTTTAATATAAAATAATGTTTACCATCAACATATTTTCATTAAAAAATTATTCTCAAAAAAAGGCCAAGGGTCAAGAAAGAATGATGAACAGATTGGTAAACACATAACTAAAGAAAGTATTGTCTTTATAAATAACAGTAATCATTTCTAATTTAGAGTATAGAAAAGAACAAAATTAAAATACTTTACTATAATAGTGTATAACTCAGAAAAGAACTGACAGGAGTTAAACTGTAGGAAGAGTCTTATTTGATATGAGGTTAAAGAATGATTTGTATTTTATCAAGTGTGAGAATTTCAAAGTTGATAACTAAAAGAATAAAAAAGTATACATTACTCCCAAGTCAAAGAAAAAAGATGAACTAAAAATTAAACAAATATAATATTCCAGTTTATCCAAAAGAAATCAAGAAAAATAGTAAAAGTGAGAAAATAATCCAAAACAAAATGGTGAAAATAAGTCAAAATAGATGTATAGCCATAACATATTTAATATTTTTCAGTTGAAAGACAAGGTCCCTAGAATATGATACCCCAAAATATGACTTTTGATGTGGTGAGTACATTAACTGATGATGGTTGGTTGAAGGAACTCAAAAGCAAGCTCTCCCTAACCTTCTCCTATCCTTCAGCTCCTTCTTTCCCCTCTCCCAAAGTGATTTATAAAAAAACAAGAGGTCCTCTTCCTCAGGAGAGTCATAGAAATTAGAACTGCTCTCCTCTGCAGCAAGCAACTGAACCTATAATGGTGTCTGTCTTAGATACTGGGACAAAATACCAGACATGCAATGTTAAAGAAGGAAAGGTTTATTTTAGCTCACAATCTGTAGAATTCCATAGCCAGCTGGCTCCAAGTCAGGATGGCATCACAGAGGAGAAACAGTCCATTGCATGGCAAGCATGAGGTAGCAAGCAGCCAAGCAGCAAGCCTGCCTTTCCCTTTTATCCCATCCAGGCTACAAGCCTTTTGGGTGGTACCACCTGTACCCAGGATTGGCCTTCCCATTACCAACACCCAGACCTATGATAATCCCATAGTGGACTAATCCAGCACTACATCCTTAATCCTGGTATCACATCTTTAATCCACATTCACACACCCTAGATCCAGCCATCTACAAAAAGTCCCACCTATGACTGCATAAGGATTTGGGGAGACATCTAGATACAAGCCATAACAGTATCTCTCTTCCTTCTTCCTTCTTTCTGGAAAATCCTAATTCCAGAGTGGTCCTGCACCAAAGCCACTAGGAAGGACAGCTAAACAGAGAGGCCAAGAAGAATCTGAACAGGAAGACCAACTCTGTTCTCACTCTATTCAGATTAGCTCATGCCTATTTATACACACTTCTGCACAGCTGTCCATTCTTCCTCAACCGTAAGTATAAAAAGTTTGCTCTTATCTTGGGACTTCATTTGTGAAGCCTCCCATGACACATAAAACTCTTATTACATAAATGTGTTATGCTTTTCTTTGGATAATCTGTATTTTTAAAATTCTGTGACACTTATAATGGGTGAGGAAATATATCACATCTTTCTGCCCCTTCGATGTTTAAAAAGGAAACTTAGCTATACATTGAATGTAAGTGCTACACATATATCCTAAGGAAACAGAAAAGACCAAGAGCCAGGGATATGGCTCAGCAGCACAGTGCCTGTCTGGCAAACATGAGACCCAGAGTTCGATTTCTAGTACCAAAAAACAAACAAACAGAAATAATAAAAGTCCAAGAGATGGAGGGAGAGGAAGAGGATGAAAAAGAACTAAAATGTGTTATGTAAATGTACCAACTACCCACAATGAATGTAGTCATTATGTACTGCAAACATGTACAAACAAAATTAAAATTTTAAAAAGATCATGCTTACACTAGTAAAGTCCCAGAGCAAAAGATTAAACAGGAAAACATTTTTAAAAGATAGAGCAGCTGTATTAACATCAATGAAAACATTTAAGCAAAAAGCATTGTTTTCACTAAAGAAATTAAAAACATTTATTGATTTACCCAAAGCTCACATAATATTACTACTTATTTTTTTTTCCAGTGTTAGGAATTGAACTGAGGGTTTCACACATGATAGACAAGTGCTCTACCATTGAGCTACGAACTCAGCTCTTAGGTCATATGAAGTTAAATATATGTCTACCACTACTGTGGGATTATAAATATTAGTGCACTTACTTCTCATTTCAATCCAATCATGTAAATACTATTTCTATTGTTCAGGTGAGGCAACAAAGGGATAAAGTTTAAGCAATTTGCTCATGGTCATTTAGCGAGGAAAGATGGAGGTCAGGACTTGAACCCAGAGGCAATCAGCCTCAACTCCATAAAGTTAACTGCCAGGCTATGCTGCCCGATGAAAAGTTTAGTGTACTAGAAACCTGTAAGCAGAAAATGTAATGGTCTCAAGTATATAAAGTAAAATTTGATAAAACTGCAAGGGGAAAGAGACAAATACAAAAATAATAGATATTTTAATACCTTTCCAAATTATGAAAAGTTTAAGCAGACAAAAAACAATGTTGCAAAAGAAAGAAACCTTCAGCAACACAATCTGAAAGAGTTTGATTTAACAGGAATCATATGCTCTGAACCCTTTAGCAAAACTATAGCAAAATTGTATATAACAGGCAAGTATGATGTATTGGTTATCTACTGTTGCCTAACAAATTACTCCAAAGAACAGTGACTTTAAACCACGTACTTTCATCATCTCACAGTTCCTGTGGATCAGGAATTCAGGCTCGAGTGTCACTGGCTCAGGTTTTCACAGGTGGTTTGGCCAAGGTGGTGGCTGGGGCTGTGGTTTCATCTTAAGGTGCATCTTGGAGATGAGCCACTGCAGTCACTCATGTGGTTGCCACCTACAATCAGTTCCTGCCAGTTGTTGGACTGCAGGTCTCACTTCTTCCTGAATGTTGGCTGGGGCCTCACTCACTTCTTTGCCAAGTGGACCTTTCACAAACCAGGTCACACCATGGCAAATGCTTTCCTCAGTGCAACCAAGAGAAGAAGGAAGGGAGAGTGAGAAGAAGGAGAAGGAGAGGAGAGATAGAGGTAGAAGAACACAAAATACTGGAAACAAGTCAAAATATATTTATAACCATAATTCAGTACATTTAACTTTCAGTTGAGAGTGCTTCAAAATGATAACCCACATTTGGCTTTTGATTTGCTGAGTTCTTTGAACTGAAGGAGATTGGGAGGACCTCAGAAGCCAGGACCTCCTGTATGCCTGCCTATAGCTACAGTATTTTATAACTCAAATGTCCACTTTTCTAAGTGAATCACTAAGTTCAGTGCACCCTCAAGGGAAGAATATTACTCAAAGGTTGGGAATGCCAGAAAATGTGGGTGATTGAATATAATTTTAGAGGTTTTCTAGCACAGATAACAAATACAAAATACAAGACAGTAAAGTGGTCTAGATGAGAAGAAAGAAGACTATAAGAGAAACACAGAACTCACTGGCACAATTTTACTGGCACTGGCATTTTTTAGAATTAGATGATTCAATTGTGTCTATGAAGCTTTATGATAGAGCTATAGGCTATTTTGTATATATAAAATATCATATAAGATATAACATTCAAAAAGAAAGTCATCATCATCTGAAACAAAACAAATTCTGTCTATATGACATCAACCCTTTGTAACCAGATTTTATTGAAAATTAACCATTGCATTTCTTCTGATTTCTGAGTCCTTTTGGAAGATGGCTTTATCCCTTTGTGCTGAGATTACGATTGCCTATGTAAACTAAATAGTGCATTTTAATTCTATCTTTAAAATGAAAGAATTTATTTTGATGTATCATTAATTCAATCCTTTAAGATTTTAAAATTTTCATGTAAAAGGCATTCTTCAAATTAATCAATAAAAAATCATACATTTATGTAAACATGAGCTTGCTGCTTGAATTATTCAACTACAAACTCAACTCTGTCATAAAATTGATTTCTTTTTTATTCATTATATTTATTGCTACATTTTAAGGATTCAATATGATGACATTCATTACTGGGAATTTGTAGCTTTACATGATATACCTTGGTTCTTATTTTTTCCCCATTCCTCTGGCCTCCCTTCAACTCCTCCAACCCTCACTATTTACAAAAATTTGTTTCCATTTTTTCCTTTTCTCATATTTTTTCCTTTCCCTTCTTTCCTTTCCCCTACCCTTCATATTTCCCCTTCCCCTTTGGGCCTTATCTTCCTATTCCACATTATCTATTCTACATTTTGATCATCATTTACACTTTAAGTTTCTCACATCAGAGAAAATATTTGGTATTTACACATGTGTGTCCTATTTATTTCACTTAAGAGTATGGACGTAATGTGCATCCATTTAGCTATAAATGTCTCTAGTTTCTCATTCTTTATGGCTGAGTAGTACTCCATTTTATAAAAATACCACATCTTCTTAATCCAGTCTCCAATTGATGGGCAATTGGGCTGTTTCCAAGTTTTAGCTATTACAAACTGTGCTGCTATAAACATGGGTGCACATGTATCATTGTGGTATGATTCTTTTAATTCTTTTGGGAAGATACCCAGCAGGGGAATAGCTGGATCAAATGGGACCTCTAGTCCTAGTTCTTTGAGGTATCTCCATACTGATTTCCACAGTGGTTGCACCAGTCTGCACTCCCACCATCAGTGGAGAAGGGTTTCTTTTTGCTCACGACCCTGGCAGCATTTATTAGTGGTTGATTTCTTGATAGCAGCCATTCTTTCTGGGATGAGGTGGAATCTCAGTGTTGTTTTCATCTGCATCTCTCAAGGGACTAGTGATGTTGAACATTTTTTTCATATTTTTATTTGCTGCTTTTACTACTTTGTCTGAGAAATGTCTGTTCATTTCAGACAGTTTTGAATTGGGTCTTTAAATTTTGGGGGTCTGATTTTTTTAAGTTCCTTATATGTTCTAGATAGTAGTCCTTTGTCTGATGAAGAGCTGTTAAAAATTTTTCCCACATTGCAGGTTGTCTCTTAGCTCTGTTAGTAGTTTCTCTTGAAATGCAGAAGCTTTTTAATAAGATGAGATCCCAGTTGTTGATTCTCTGTCCAGCACCATTTATTAAAGAGGCTATCTTTTAGCCAGTGACAGTGTTGGTCTCCTTTGTCAAAGATGAGGTAGCTGAGTATGTCTGTAGTTGTTTCTGCATCTTGTAACTTGTTCCATTGATCCTCAGGTCTGTTTCACTGCCATGCTATGCTATTTTTATCACAGTAGATTTGTAGTATAGTTTCAAATTTGGGATTGTGATACTGCCTACCTTGTCTTTCTTGCCTAGAATTGTTTTTGCTAGTCAAGGTTTCTTCTGGTTCCACATGAAGTTTTGAATTGTTTCCTCAAGGTCTGTGAAGTATACTGTTGAAATTTCAATTGGGATTGCTTTGAATCTGTATAGCAGTTTTGGAAGTATGGCCATTTTCACTATATTTGTTCCTCCTACCCAGGAGCAGGGACGTCTTTCCATTTTCTCATATCCTCTTCAAACTCTTTTATCAGAGTACCGTAGTTTTCAGAATAGAGGTCTTTGATTTCTTTCATTAGGTTGATTTCTAGGTATATCATTTTTTTGGTTGCTATTGTGAAAGAAGTTTTTTCTCCATTTTCTCTCTCAGTGAGTCTGTTGTTTGTGTACAGGAAGGCTATTGATTTTTTTGTGTTGACCTTGTATCCAGCTACTGTACTAAATTTGGTTATTAAGTCTAGAAGACTTTTGGTGGAGTTCTTGGGGTCTTCTATATAGAGTATCATGTCATCTGCAAATAATAATTTGACTTCTTTATTTCCTATCTTTATTTTTTTCTTTCTTGTATAATTGCTGTGGCTAATGTTCCCAGAGCTATATTGAACAGGAGTGGTGATAGTGGACATCCTTGTCTTATTCTTGATTTTAGCATGAAGGATTTCAGCCTTTGACCATTTAGTATGATAGTCACTGCTGATTTTTCATAGATGGCTTTTATCAGGTTGAGGTAGAAACTGTCTATTCCAATTTTTTGTGGGATAAACAAAAATTTAATCATGTATGTGTGTTGGATTTTGATAAAAGATTTTTCTGCATCTATTGAGATGATCATATGGTTTTGCCCTTGGCTCTGTTAATATAGTGTATTACATTTACTGATTTGTGTATATTGAACCATCCCTGCATACTTGGGATGAACCCTACTTGGTCAGGGTGTATGATCTTCTGCATTCTGCTTGTATCTTATTGAGGATTTTTGCATCTATATTCATTAGTGAGATTGGCCTATAGTTCTCTTTTTCAATTAGGTCTTTCTCTGCTTTTACAATCAAGGTGATGTTTCCTTCCAGGAATGAATTTGGGAGTATTGCTTCCCTTTCAATTTCACTGAAGAGTTTAAAAAGTAGTGGCAATAGTTCTTCTCTAAATGTTTGTAGAATTCAGAAGTGAAGGACATGGGCTTTTGTTTGTTGGTGATTTTTAATTAGGTTTTAAATTTCATTGATTGATATTGGGTTGTTTGGAATTTTTAGGTCTTCTTCATTCAACTTTGGTAATTCATATGTATGAAGAAATCTGTCCATTTCTTCTGTGTTTTCCATCTTATTGGCATATAGATTCTCAAAGTCGGTATTGATGATCCTCTGGATTTCTGCTGGGTCCATTGTAATTTCACCTTTTTCATTCCTAATTGCATGGATTTGGGCCTTTTCTTTCCTTTTTTGATACAGTCTGCTAAGGGTTTGTCAATTTTGTTTATTCTTTTGAAGAACTAACTTTTTGGTTCATCAATTTTTTTGTATCATTTCTTAGTTTCCGTTGCATTGATTTCTGCCCTGATCTTTATAATTTCCTCCATTGTATGAGCTTTGGGTTTGTCTTGCTCTTCTTTTTCTAGAAGCTCGATAATCAGCATTACATTGTTTATTTGAGCTTGCTCTGTTTTCCTAATATGATAATTCACTGCTATGAATTTGCCTCATAAGACTGCTTTCATTGTGTCCCATAAATTCTGATATGTTGCATGGGGATTGACATTTAATTGTAGATACTAATTTCTTCTTTAATTTCCTCTGTGACCCATTGGTTTCTCAGGAGTATGTTGTTCAATTTCCATGTGTTTATGAAATTGTTTTTCTATCTTTTGCTATTGATCTCCAATTTAATTTCACTATGATCTGATAATTTGCAGGGTATAACGTCAATTCCTTTGCACTTACTTAAACATGTTCTATGAGCTAATAAGTCATCTATTTTAGAAAATGAGCCATGTGCAGCTGAAGAGAATGTGTATTCTGATTTTGTGGGGTACAACACTGTAAACATCTGTTAAGTCCA
Organism: Heterocephalus glaber; assembly: GCF_000247695.1. The sequence continues at coordinate 6,973,354 of NW_004624827.1, read as the reverse complement.
TTTGTTCAATAGTTTGGTTGAGTTCTAATATTAAGTTGTTTATTTTTTGTCTAGCTGATCTATCTATTTCTGACAGCGGGGTATTGGGGTCCCTCCCTACTACTGTATTAGAGCTTATTTGATTTTTCATTTCCATTAATATTTGTTTTATATAGTTTGGTGCACTAGTATTTGGTATATATATATATTTGTGATTGTCATCTCTTCCTTTTGGACTGTTCCCTTTACAAGGATGTAGTGAGCTTCTTTGTCTCTCTTAATTAGTGTTGGTATGAAATCGATTTAACCTACAAATAGGACAGCTGCTCCTGGTTTTTTTGGAGTTCCTGTCACATGGAGTATTGTTTTCTACCCTTTAAATTTCAGTCTATGAGTTTCTTTTTTAATTAGGTATGTTTCTTGTATGCAGCATATTGTTGGGTCTTACTTCTTGACCCATTCTGCCAGTCTATTTCTTTTGACTGGGGAATTGAGACCATTAACATTGATGGTTATAACTGATATGTACTCAGTTGTCCTTGTTATGACCTTTTCCTGTTGTTGGATTCTCCCCTTTTGCATTTAATTTATTGTGCTGTCCAATAGATTCATTCTGCAGGGCTTCTTGGGGTTGTGGTCCTCATTGTCTCTTCCTAGGATACCGTCTAAAATGTTTTGGAGTGCTGGTTTCATATTCATGAAGTTCCTCAGGTGTTCTTTGTCATGAAAGTGTCTTATTTCTCCATCAATATTGAAAGATAGTTTTGCAGGGTTCATCAATCTTGGTTGGAGGTTGTTTTCTTTTAGGGATTGAAATAGTTTACTCCAGGCTCTTCTTGACTTGAGGGTTTGCACTGAGAAGTCTGCTGTGATTCTGATGGGTCTTCCTTTGTATGTGATTTGTTTCTTTTCTCTAACTGCTTGTAGTATTTTGTTCTTCTTTGGGGTTTCTGAAATCTTGATTATTATATCCCTAGGTGTAGATTTTTTTTGATCATGGTTAGTTGAAGTTTTATATGCCTCCCTTACCTGCATGTCAAATTCTTTTCCCCTGCTTGGAAAGTTTTCAGCCATTACTTCTGTGAACTATTTTTTAAGTGTCATTTGTACTATATCCTGTTTCTTCATTGAGTCTGATTAGTCTTATGCTATTCTTCTTTGCATCATCTAGCAGCTGCTGGATTGATTTCTCGTGGTCCTTTGCTAATTTTAAGAAATCTTTCTTTTCCTGGTCATTAATCACAATCCTGTCTTCTATATCTGATATTCAGTCCTCACAGTGGCTCACTCTGCTGTGTCAATTTTCAGTGGAGTTTTTAATCTCCTGGATATCTGTTTGCATCTATTTTATGGATTCCATTTGTTTCCTATGCTGGAATTCCATCATTTTCTTGAGTTCCTCTATTTTTTTTTATATGTGTCTGCTCTAGAGTTATTAATCATGTCTTTCACTATTAACACAATCTCTGTTGTTATCTAAATTATTTCTGATTTTATTTTTTCCAGATCCTTTTGTATTGCTAGTTCAGGGAGTCCAGCTGATTGAGTTTCAGATTGTTCCATCTCCTTGCTCCTTGGGGTTGGCTTTGGTGATCTGGAAGTCTGGTTTTGAGGCTTGTTTCAGTGTCTTCTCATTTCAACCCATGCAGTCTGCTGTGCCTTTATGAAGTGACTCTCCTTTCCCAGTGGGTTTTAATTCTCAGCAAGCCTCAGAGAGGCTTTCTGTTGCTCACATCTGTGCCAATTCCTGGGTTCAGAATGATGGCCTTCTAGATCCATGTGCTGGTCTGTTGTCTGGGTGGGATTCTGGCTTGGGGCTGGGTACACTTAGGGCTGCTATCTGGGAGGGCCTCTGGCCTGAGATTGTGTGCCTGTGCAGCTGTTTTCCAGGAGGTAGGCCTTTGCCTGGGGCCTGTGCACCCAAGCTGCTGGTGCCTGGACAGGGCCCTGGCAGGGGCCTGTGCACCTGGGCCACTGTTATCTGGGAGGGCTTCTTGCTGGGGTTTGTGTTGCTGAGCTGTTGGTTTCTGGGGCAGCTTCTGGCAGGGGTCTGCACACACTTACTGATGGTATCTGTCTGAGCTTCTGGCTGGGGCTTCATAGAAGTGATTTCTAAATGTTAAAAGAAATGTAAACAAAGGAACTTTGTTTTTTGATTTGTAGTAGTGTATATCTCTTTCCTACCCACCCCCTTTTGTGCTATTATCAGAAATTTAGTTTGGCAACATGAATCAAACTAACAACATTAGCCAATTACCTGTCTGGTCTGGCCTTACATTAAAACTTGAAGAAATTTGGGACTATAAATTGGCTTACTTAATTTAAATGCAACTGTTTCCAATTAAAGACATTTGCATCAAGGAGAATCTAAATCTTTTATTCTGAAAATAGCAGAATTATAAATACTACAACTAAAATTTTATACAAATGACATTGATATTTTTACTAATTTTCTATTTCCCCATTAAGAAAAAGAATACAGTGGTTCTTTCTTTCTTAATTCATTTTATTCTGAATGTCCCTAAATATGTATTTCCAGAAAGCTGCATTGTTTGTGGCCAATTGAAGATTCTTAGAGATAAATAAGTTAAAAAGTAATTTACCATCACTATGAAAAAGGTAAGAAATATAAATGTATAAATATAATTTTAAAATATAAGTATAATTAAAAATATAAATATAAATTAATATGTGAAATTGTCTTAAATCATCCTTCACCATCCATTTCCACCCTCTTGAAGTAACAAATTGTAAAATTCTGATACTTGTTGTATTTTCTATATTAAAAATGCTTTTCTTCTTTTATTTATAAACTTTATTTTCATTCTAGCAATCTTATCATATGTAGCAACAACATTAGTTTTACTTTTACTTGTCATTTGAGAGTTTATCATTTTTCTTTTGGTACTGGAAATCAAACTCAGGATCTTGCACTTGTGAGGCAGGCAGCAGCACCACTGAGCTAAATTCCCAGCCTGACAGTTTATCATTTTTAATTTTTATTTTTATTAGTACATATTTGCAGCACATAATGATTACATTCATTATGGGGAGGTGATCCTTGTACATAATATATCTTATTCTTTAAAATTTATGTGTTTCCATATCTACAAACATATACATTTTGAAATTAGAGTGTATATAATTAGTCTGGAAATTTCCCTTTGCACATTTTCTTCTAAAACAACATAGTCATCTTTACATGACTGAAGACATAGCTGCACATTAATCATTGTTTTATTAGATACAGAAAAATTCCATGGCTGGGTAATAATAATTTAACTATTTCCCATTATTATTTAAAATATTATTTATCAATTTTCATTTATGCATATACATTATTTGCAATAATTAAAATTTATTTTTCAGTGCTGAAAACTATGCTACAATAAACCTTGTTGGCAGTGAAATTATTATTTAAGTTAAATTATTTGAGAAGTAATTAATAGATCAGAGGGTATTTTAATTTTTATTTATTCCTTTAAATCATCATATCTCTAAATTTTCAGTGACAGTTCCTACCTATTGCATTGCATTGCTCTTAAAGTGGATGTGATAACTCTTATTAAATTAAGACCTAATTTAAGGTTAGAAATCTTGATTTTGTTAATTCAATTGTTAAATATTAGCTAAAGTATTAGTAATAGCATGATTTCAACTCAAATGAACAGCTTAATAAAGCATAAAATTTGACCTTATAAATTTTTTTCTTTCAGCATAAATACTGTAATAAAGTAAGTTAGGCATGTTTACTTTTCTCTGACAGATTTGTATGTATAATAGTGTACTTTTTATGAAAAATAATGAGTAGCAATCATTTTAATTAATCACAATGCGGCTCTTAAAAAGAACTCAGGGCTTAATTAGTTAGACTCTCACATGTATATTTCCAGCATGAGTGTTCTATGGGTAGATCAAACTAGTTATTCATGTCTGTTACAAGGATGCTTGTCATTTTAGTATTCCCTGAGTTTGGGCAACCTAACAACTTCCTACACAGTGTTCTCACTGGTACTTAGTACTAGGGACTGGCACAGCATGTAATCTGCTTGCTTTCACAGTTTAGTAAAAGATTTTTGCACTTTAGTGGAGCTCAATATTTACTCACTTGGAATACAACAGTGTTATTCAAAACAATTAGAAATAGGAGTTTGCCCTTAACTATTTAGCTTAACAGGGATAGGAAGTTGAGCTCATGCAAGTTGTGCTGGCAGATAGTGCTCTGGAATCTGTTTTCTCCTTTCAGGAGAAAAAAAATCTGAAATTTTACAATTCTTTACCTTCCTAACGCAAATTAAAGACTGGAAGTCTTTTGGAATATACTGTGTATCAGGACTTTATCAGTAACTACAAACTGCCTTCTGTCCTCTTTAGTCCCTTGACCATCTTGATTCAACCATGTGGCTCTAGAAGAATCAAATTGTTGCTCTCCAGAGTCAGGGACACAGCTGAATGGCAGTCCTCAACATGCACAATTTAGGCTAAAAATAAGCAAGCTAGGTTTTCTGTTCTGGTAATGCAAATTTCCATTTCCTACAGTTATATTTCCTTCTATAGGGAGAAAAAGAATATGAAAAAATGTTTTTCAAAATATTTGCTTATGACTCAAGAAAGTAATCTTCTTTGTGAAAGCTCTCATATTTTCTACCAAGCTTTGTTAAAACACACCCCCGCCCCTTCCCTGCTCGTTGAACCATGCAGCTTCATGCAAGTCTTCTGTGGAGGCCATTCACTTCACTGCTAGACATAAAGTGGACAGACTAAATTCATCTGTAATATTTATTTCATCTACAATGTTGTAGGCAGGTCTTTTGTTTTTGCATTACACTGAGGCGCTACTTGCTTCTTCAATATGGGGAGATAGGTTTCAGATCAAATCTAAAGAAAGAATTGATTATTTCCACAAGAAGGGGTATGAAAGAAATTTCTGTCCACACCCAAGTTCTAAGAAAATGCCAATTAACAGAGAGAATGTATCAACAGTGAATGCCAACATGACAAAGAGCAGTGAGATTAGGGGAATGAAGTATCACACAGTTGGTAGTGTCAATAAAGGAGTCAGTATCAAAACCTTCCCTTAATGAATTGGCAGATACTGCTACCTCACTACACAATTTTAGGTGATGGAATAAGTAAGTCCAAGAATTTTCTTTTACTGATAATCAGAGCCCTGGAGGTGTCAGGGAAGGTACATTTCATCTCAGAGGACTGCACCAAATCTGTAAAGGAAAAGCAGATGATTCTCCTGAGGTCCTAGAGGAAGAAAACAAAATAGATCATAATAGTATCTATTCACATTAAGCACAGACTATTGTTGATTTCTTCATGAGGAAGATTGAAGTTTGATATCAGAGTCTATATACATTTTGTCTATATCTACCTATCATTTATCTATTCAACTGAAAAGTAAGAGCCGCAGGTATAGTTCAGTGGCAGAGCCCTGGATTCAATATTAAGGCCCTGTACTTGATCCTCAGCACAGCTATATAAATAAATAAGTAAATAAATAAATACATAAATGTGTGGGAAATAAATTAGTTTATTCTCACCATGGTGTGTATGTCCAGTAAATCTTATTATTTTTTAAGCTTGTAGTGTCTCAAATCAAAGACTACTACACATTGTCATGTACAGAAAACTGGTGGAACCCTACTTACCTATAGACAAAAGTATGGTGCCAAGAAGGAAAACATTATACATAATAAACACTTTAATGTCAGAGTATGATATGTATAATTATTACATTCATGATTAGTTCTTAGCGATAGAAAAGTATAATCTTGAAATATCTAAAAATACTGTCTATTTTAATTGTTCAAATTTTCCAAGTTCAATGTACACAGAAAAAAAAAAGATTTCTGTCTGCCTAATAATGCATACTCAGAAAACTTCACATCTCAGATGAATTCAGTAAATCACCAAATCTTCAAATGAAAGTAATATTCCTTATTAATATAAAGGGAATTGTTAACTGAACTTAGGTGAGTGCTTATAATTATTAGATAATAACAAGGCCCAACAAAGATATCTAAGCTTACAGGAAAAACTGATGTCATGTTAATGAAGAGTTTTATTGTTGAAAATGTCATGTTTGCATAAAATTTTTACTATGTTCTCTTGTGTTTTTCTGGGAACAGAGGAACTAGCACCATCTGTAGGCAAAATCTGCTCATTTCATCTGGCAGTAGAAAAGGTTAAAATGAAGGTTAAAATTATTTCAAGAGTGATGGAGATGCTGTTGCTACAATAAAATTATAAACTGAAATGCAATCTAGTTTTTCCTTCCTGTCTTTTATTCTCCCCAAACATTCTCAAGTGGCTCTTTAGAGAGCCCTGGGATCTATGAATTTGTGTGCTTGCATCTATCACAGACTTGCAGGCAGGGTCACTTCCAGACTACCCAAGGAGGCAAAATGACTATAGCCCACAGTACTTTAAAAGGCCCATAACAATATTTTATTTTCTTTTATACTCAAAAGAAAAAAAATGAACCCTTAAGTCAATTGTTTTAAGCTAATATTAACATATTCATCTTTATATCAATCCAGTTATAAACAAAATTTTTATTTATTTATTTTTGATGCTGGAGATTGAACCCAGGCCTCACACATACAGGAATTCTATCATTAAGCTATACCTCTACCTGATCTGGCGATTTAGCTCAGTGGTTTTGCCACCTGCTGCACAAGCACAAGGACCAGAGTTCAATCCCCAGTACCAAAAAAAAAAAAAGAAAAAAGCTATACCTCTGCCCTAATTTTTAACTTTTTTAAATGAAGGAAGAAGCATATGAAGACAAAGGTGCCTAGACCGCACTGAGGTCCCATTCTCACTCATAGGCCAATTACTAAATGCTGAAGAATAATACAGGCAGCTATGAGGACTAATCAACATAATCCTTGTAAACCACAGCTGAGAGCACAGCTCTGGGAACATTCAGTTCTCAAATTTTTAGTTTGTAAATGCCAGATGCCTTTAGTATTTTTGGTCTATTTCTTAATAATTGTGTGCTATGGTTGATTTAAAATGTATGGTCACTGATTTGATTTGATTTTTAATTCATACATTGTTTAATCAGTGCTTTTTTACAGTCTGATTCAGGAACGAAAAATGCCAATGTACATAATGAAAAAAATCTAAAGGTTGAATAAAGGTGTCTGTCTGACATCATTTCTTTGGCTGGCTCAACAGATTCATATTTTAACATCAAAATCCAGCAATTGTGACCATTAATGCTAGCTTATTTGGATTAAAAAACACCTAGCAGATTAGTAAAGCTTACTTTTGAGTGTGTCTGGATGGGTCATGGAGGCATGACCTTGGGTACTGTATATGATACCTGGTTCCTTTCCTTTTTTGTATTCTTGCGTTGACCCTCAAGTTACCACTGGCCTGACATATAAACAACTTGGGTTAATTAGGTTAATGGAAAATTCATCTGCCTCTTGTTATCTTTTTTGTTTGTTTTTTGGTACCAGGGATCAAACTCAGGACCTTGTGCTTTCGAGGCAGGCAACGGAACCACTGAGCTAAATCCCCAGCCCTGCCTCTTGCTATCTATAGCATGTACCCAGGCAAACATCCCAATCTCAGCTGTATTGACTTACAACCAACAACCAATCGATTTTGTAAGTCAAGGGTCCACTGTATTTTTGCTTTGCCACATGCTCGCACCATGATGTTTCTGCCTTGGAGACAGACAGCCACAGACAGCCATGGGCTGAATCCTCTGATGCCATGAACCAAATAAACCAGGTCCTTCATTAAGTTGTAGGTGTCACGTACTTGGTTCCAGCAAAGAAAAGCTGACTAATATAATAAAACTCATGTGATATGTTGTGGCACACATCTGTAATCATAGCTCTCTTGGAGACTCAATTTGGAGTATTGTGAATTAGATTCCAGCTTGGGCAACTTAGTGACTCAGCAGGACCCTGTCTCAAAGTAAAAATAAATAAGAAGGGCTAGGGATGTACCTTAGTTGAAAGGCCTTTTGTTCAATCCCTAGTACTTCAAAACAAAAAAAAACAAACAAACAAAAATGTGTTAGACATTTGTTATATGATAGTCCTATGAAAAATAATTTATAATAATCTCATTTTAAATTAACATTACCCAGTAACCCTATGAAATAAGTATCATTTATACTTCCTTTACAAATTAAGGAATTGAAGCTTATATGATGGTGAAGTTCCATGTACAAGCACACATCATGGTGGGTGAGGAGGCAGGATATGGAGCTGAATTAAAACCTAGGTGCACGTGATCCTAGCTTCATCCCAACATGTCCAGCTGCTTTCCTGCTTCAATATCTCTTATTGCACTGTGCTGGTAGTGACACTTTTCCAAGTATCAAGGCATGTTCCACAGGAAAAATAAATAGGCTATTGACCCAGGAATATTTGAGATCTGCTCCTTTCAAAATATTTTTGCTCAAGCTGGGTGTGGTGGTGCACACCTATAATCTTAGCACTTGGGAGGCTGAGGCAGGAAGATCAGGAGTTTATGACCAGTGTAGGCTATATGGTGAGAACCTGTTTCAAAAAAAATTGCCTAATAATTTAATAAACTGAAATATCTTTTTAAATATACATAGTTTTCTTCCATTAACTCATAATGTGAACTGAAATGGTAAACAAGAAGAGACCCTCAAAGAGGATACTTGAAATATCAAGTGGTCTTGAGCCATAAAAAAAAAAGTGCTTTTTAGCAGGTGATACTATGTAGTTAATAAAAGCAATAGGTCAGATATACATGTTTTCAAATACATTCTTTGCAATATATAAGTAGTAAGGTATTAGATAAATAATTGGACTTCTCTGGCCTTTGGTGTCTTCATTTGTAAAACAGGGATAAATCTTTCAAAAAGATTTATGAAATCTAAATGATGTTAATTCCTAACATCGTGTTCATTATAGTTTTCTTACCTCTAGCCCAATTTAAATTTTCCTTTAATTAATAATTATAATATCATAATAACTGATATTATAGAAAGAGACTTCTGATTTTCTTTCTTTTCTCTCTCTTTCTCTCTCTCTCTCTCTCTCTCTCTCTCTCTCTCTCTCTCTCTCCCTGGCTCTCGGTACTAGGAATCCAACTCAGGACCTTGCACTTGCCAAGCAGGTGTGGAACCACTGAGCTACATCTCCAGCCCAGAGACTTCTGATTTTCATACTGTGTTCTCTTTTTTCTTCTTGTGGTACTAGTGATTAAACCGAGGGCCTTGGCAAACCTCAAACACTTAGCTACACTTCAACCCTTTTCACAATGTGTTGATGTTTTATAAAAATCAAGCATATATGTTCAGCGAAAATGTCATCATACCTAATATTCACTTTTGACAGATTATAGTTAATCTCTTAGGTTTCAGTTTACTTACCTTACTTATATAAATAAATTAAAAATAAAAGCAAAAACAAAAGCACCTCCTTAATAATCATGGTCTTTCAAGAATCATGTAATTTCACAAGAACAGTGAGGGACCCATTCTAGGCTAATTATCTGTCTTAATTAACTTCAATAGTACAAAAGTTAAGCTGTAGAAACCATGGTATACTGGGAATATTCTGTATTATAACTGTTGGGTGCTTAGCTCAGAAAATGAACTTCCTCATAGTCTAAGCAGACAGCTCCATCCACCATAGTACTCTGCTGCCTTGATTATGGTTGATTGTTCTGGGATGGTTACAGTTCAAGCCTATTCAGTGCACTGATTGGTCATTACACTCTTAGATTTTTCTTGCTTAAGATTTTTTTAACTAAATGATACATTTTTTTTTTGTCAACTGATGGCAGTTATCAGAACTGAAGGGTCATCAGATAGATTTGGTTGTCACATTGGATCCTGAGGAAAACTAGTAAACAGCAGTGGACAGAGAACTACAGATTTACAGAGAAGTCAAGAATGGAAAAAAGTGAGTCTCTTGTTCTGACTGCTTCTAGGTTCCCAGTCACCTCAGCTTTACTTCTTATCCTGGTTGCCATAACCTTTTAATCAACCACTATTCTCACTGAGTTGAATCAAACAATCCCTCAATGTGGTGGCTCCAACTTGGAAAAAGGAAGGCAGTTTCTACCCAAGTAGGACTATCAGGACAAAGACAGAAAATCAGGGAAAGTGAGGGCAGTTTCCTACTTTTGAACATCAAAGGTAGATATAAATCCAACATCCTCATCTGAAGCAAACCCTAGATCAGGCCAGGCCTGATTAATTTGAGAGAATGTCAAGGAGCCTCTTGTTATCTTTTTTTTTTCCATAATTTTCACATTCAGGAAAAAGTTGAAAGGGTATGAAGTGGTCTTGGTGAGGAAAATTTAGAATGAAGGGGAAAAAATCTGACAAGAACTAGTTAATAAGGTTAGTTTAAGCAAACTGTTTTCTGGAATAAAAAACTCAGTGTTGTGAAAAATAAAAATCATCTGGGAGGAGATTTTATAAGTTTCTTATTCAATATTAAGTAAATCAGCACAATTATTTTACCATTCTTTACAAATACTTCACCAGACCAAAAAATTGTAACATGCATTGTTTTAGGGCTTTGTCAGATTTCATTTCCCTATAATCAAGAATTGAGTTGACATTTCTGGTAGCACCTCCAAATGGTGATAAGAAAATATCAATTATGTTGCTATTCAGTATCCATTATATAAGAATTAATATATTCCACTTAAATTTCCTACTTTTCAGAATATTATGTTAATTTGGGATGATGATTAGTGTGGGTTGTCAAGTTGGTTGGCTTGGGAGCCATCCCAGGGATTAATAAAGTGTACTTCTGGTGCTCGCTTTGGAAGCACATATAATAAAGTGTACTTCTGGGTGTGCCTGGTTGGGTAATGGAGTCGGGTACTTCTGATCTCTATCTGGCCCTTTGGCCCTTCCTTTCTGGCACTGTTTCCCTACTCACTTCCCAGCCACCATGAATTAAACATCTTCACTTCTCCATGCCCTTCAGCCATGATGTTTCTGCCCCGGAGCCAGCTGATGATGGCATATAAAACCCTGAGCCAAATTAAACCTCTCCTCCTTTTATGGGTGTCAGAGTTGTGTCTTAGCAACAGGAAAGCTAACTAACACACAAAATTGGTACTGGAAACAGTCTGTTGCTATGAGTGTATATGAGCACGTAGTTCAGAAACTTTTGGAAATAGTCTGGAAAGGTTTGAAGATGCAGATTATAGAATCTCCAGAATGTTGTAAGCAATGTCTGAGATCAGAAGACCAGAATGCTGATAGGAATGTGGACCACAATGACCAGTCTCATGAGGTTTCAATTGGAAACCAGGACTGTACTGGGATGTAGAGGCCATGTATGTTATACTCTGGCAATGTATGTTATACTCTCTGCCAAAAAAAAGAATTGTCTACATTTCATCTGTATATTGAGACTTTGTGGGAGGCTGAGTTTAAGGGTTCTGATTTAGCTGAGAAAAGGTAATGTCATGTTCAGGAGTGGCATGGGTACTGGTGACTGATTTTAGCTAGATTTATAGTGAGACTGGGAGACAAAAGCCAAAGGATAAAAATTTGAAAGGAAGTTGGAGATGCCAGGAACAGAAAACATATGAGGAAAATTTCAGGCTGTGAGCAGAGCCAGGCCAAGAAAAATGCCATGTGGGCTACAACCAGCAAGACCATAGGAATAGGGTCACCAAAGCCCTCTGGATGTTTTGAATATATGAAGGATAGTTGTGTTATGTAGATGGAAAAATGATCTTGTGTTTAATTGGTGATTAAATATAGTTTAAGGAGATATGTTTGGGTTTCAAGTTGACAAGGGGTGGGATATGATACTTAAAGTAGATTGCCAATTTGACTAGCTTGAGAGCCTCCCAGAGGATTAACGAAATGTACTTCTGGGTATGTTTGGATGGGTCATGGAGTTGTAACCTGGGAATCTATATCTGGTCTCTTGCCCCTTCCTTTCTGTCACTGTTCCCCTGCTCTTCTTCCCAGCCATCATGAACTAAGAATCTTTGCTTGCTCATGCCCTCCAGCCATGATGTTTCAACCCTGGAGCCCGCTGACAATGGTCTGAACCCTAAGAAACCATGAACGAAATTAATCCTCTCCTCCTTTAAGTTGTAGATAGCAGGCGTTATGTCCCAGCAAAGGGAAAACAGAGTAGTACATTTGGTTAGCATAAATATATATGATTTAAACTGAAGTACATAAATATTTCAACAGTTGAATAACAGAGCTTTATAAAATTGTTATACACAATACATCTATGTTTCCATTATGAGCCACAAATATCTCTAAATTGATTTAACCTGAAATTTTAAAGTTTGTAATTTGTGAATATTAAAACAAGATAAATGTATAATTTTGTCAAAAAGACTGTGATACTTTAATATTTTTCATAAGGTTTACCAGATTTTTTTCTCCTTTGTGATGATGTTGATCTAAGCATTATACCCCTGAACTATATTTCCAGTTGTAGGAACATTTTAAAAAGGAAAAAGTATTGCATTTTACATAAAGGGTCAATGAACATACAGAAATGCTTAATAATAAAAACATTTTGTTTTAATGGTAACATGAATAAAAATCAGCCAAGCATAGAAATTAAGTAAGATCTATGATTTGAATTATTTTTGATAATTATTTATAAGGTACACATAAGAAAAACATGTTTTAAAGTAACTTGTGCTCAAATTCTGAAACACTCATTTTTTAAAAAATATTTTCTAGATAGCTTCTGAACAAAATATTTCAATTGATGGAAAATTATAACCTAGAAATAAGCAAAAAAGTCAATTTCATCCCTATAAATTTACCAAATTTCTTGCTTTTCTAAATTTAGATTATATTTTAAAAATAATACTTTCATTTGCATGAGTCATTAACTTTTATGAGTAGTTTTATACAAAATCTATAAGCCATAGCATTTCTTCACTATTAGTATTTACAGGCCCATTAAACATATTACAAATGGATTCTCCAAGTTGAGAATTCTGGTATGAAACTAAGAAATATTTGTGAAAATTTTAACATATTAGTTTAGGTATTTTACAATATATCCTTGAACAACTATAAACTTTTCAACTATAAAAAGTTGCATGAAAATAAATTTAATGAGACTATAGATAAAATTTCTGTTTCATACTAAGAAAAGTTGGCAGAGAGACTGATATAGAATCATGACTATTTTCATAGCTTGGATTTGGATTCAAATTATGAACTTCAAAAATTACTCTTTTATCTACAGTACATTTTTCATTGTAGTACTCATGTTTTCACAAGATCTTAGAAATTTAAGTGCATACCAAGTCTCAATGGCTTATTTTGCATTTCTATTTCTGAATTTTTGGTAAATAAAACAGTGAAACTTTTAATTATATTCTCTTTAATAATCATTTATAACTGATTTTCAGCAAATATGAAAGGATGTTAAAAATCTCTTTAATTCTGACATTAGAAGCTAATACTTAAAAGTTCCTTATCAAAGTTAGCAGTAATTCTATACTAATAGTATCTTAATTTAGCCTATGGTTTAGATATGGCTAAGGAATGCTCAGCCTTTCTGCGTAAAAAAAAAAATGAGTTTTACAAATTTATATAATTTAAAATGGGGGAGGCAGGGATTTAGCTCAGTGGTTCTGCTGCCTGCCTTGCAACCACAAAGTCCCGAGTTGGATCCCTGGTACCAGAAAAAATAACTAAATAAATAAATAAATAAAATGGGTATTGCTTAAATTAAAACGATATACTTTTTGAAAAATGGGAGATTAAATATGAAACAGGATAAAGATTTATAACCCTTATTGACAATTACTTGTAACATTGAAAAAGATCATTCAGTTATGTGTGTATTCCCTGTTGTCATCACTCACTTTTCCAACGATACATCTAATTTTGGGTTTTTTTTAAATCATCTACAACCAATTCTCTTGTAGAAGGTTTTAATTTTGTGATCATCTCTCTCAACTCCCACACCAAAATAGGTCACTACTAGTAAACTTTCTGCCACTATAAAAAATAACAGATATTAATCAACTTAAGAGAGAAGAAGTTTATTTTGGTTTACAATTTTGAAGGTGTCAGCCCCTGACTGACTGACCCTAACATTTCGGGGCCTGCGGGGAGGCAGCACATCTTTATGGAAGTGTGAGGCAGAGCAAACTATTCACCTCATGGCCAGGAAGTGAAAGAGGAATATAAGGGTCTGCTCCCCACTATCCCCTTTCAGGCCATGGCCCAAAGAAATCTCATGTGTTCAGAAGTGGTAGTTTTAGAAGGTAATTCGATTGTAGTGAGTCTATAGTCATCAGGGAACTTATCCATTGATGATTTCATAGCTAAAGGTGCTGTTAGAAGAAGGGGAAAGGTTAATCAAGGTGTGTGACTGGCAGCATGCCTTTGTAGAGCATTTCGCTCTCCTTGGCTCCTCCTCTGTCTGCTTCCTGGCTGGATGGGTTGAGCAGCTTTCCCTGCCATTCCCTTCCACCATGTTTCTGCCTTAGAGTCAACTGATCATGTACAGAATCCTCTGAAAATCATGACCCAAAATAAACCTCTCCTCCTTTTAAGTTGTGAGTATAGGTATTTGGTCTCAGCAATGGGAAAGTAGCTAATAAAGAAGGGAAAAGTAATACAGGCATTTTGTTTTTCTTTTCTCATATAAACATTATGACTAAATAAGTCTTTTAAAATAAAAATGTTTATCATTTCTTCCCCCTTACTGAGGAATAGTATAGGTCAGAGCAATAGGAAGATTAGAAGAGAATAAAACAGACACAACTAAATATGTTACAGTATTTCTATCACTGTAAAGTGATGGCTTTGATCTTGGAACACAGTCAACAGCAGTAAGACATGGATCTTCTAGTGAGTTTTGTGTCAGCTCACTAGTTTCTCCACAGTTCATTTCTGTATCTTTCTAAGGCTGGGAACTATGTTATCAGAACCCCATTCTCTGAGGGTCTCTGTGTTAGAGTTTGCCAATGAGAAGAACTTGCTGGAGAGTTGTGAGAAGGAAATGAAGAGGAAGCTGTTATTTTCTTTACAGGTATTTGTAGTTAGATGCATGGGTGGATGAAAGATTCACAGGACTTTCCAGCACGTGTTTGTGAATGACCCACTTTTCTTCAGAGAGCTGGTGCTGGACTATGAAGATTCTCAAGTACTGTTCATAGCAGCTCCAGGAAAGCTTCTCCAAAGTACCTGCTTGGTGCTTTAACTGGACTCTTCAATATCAATCGCTCCAATCTTTTTTGCCCACTTTTGGACCTCCACATCCCTGTTCTCATCTCCAGTTCTTTCAACAGCCCTGCAAGACCTTAATTATGTCTTACACACTGTATATTTGGGAGACATCAAGTGGTTTCTCTTTTGCTGATTGATCCCTCCATAATACAACACAATCTAGTCACAGGATTGAGAAAATACTCAGTTTATTAAATATTGTAAATATTTGGAATATCAGATACATCATCTCAATATATAAATATCAAATCACATTTTAAAGTGAAATTTAGATTGTGTGGAGTTCTGTTTTGCTTTTCTCTAACAATTACAATTAAAATCATTCTATAGGTTTCTTCCATTTAAAAAAATTTTTTAAATGATATTCAAATAAACTTCAAGAGTTATCTTCAATTTTTTCTGAATTAAAAAGTTTCAGTTTTTATGATATGGGCCTGTAATTCATATACTTGATGTTACTCAATGATGTTTTATCTGTAGTAGGAAGAAAAAAATGAAGTTTCAACAAATAGTAGAAAATCCTTTAATCCCTATTCATTAGTTTCTCCCTCTTTCTCTATGACATCATGCATAAAGCTCTTTTGGCTCTGTTTGCCACTACACTCTGTATTGTTTTTCTAAAAATGTCATCCAATCAAGATCATACTTACAGGTCAAAGCAGCTATGACTGAATGAAGCTTGCAAAATATGTGATTCCATCTTTGCAAAGCATTACATTTTAAAAAAATCTATGCATAATAACTAACAAACTTTTTTCTGATATCCTTTGGGAAAGACTGTAGATATTCACGATGTGTTGTAACTTTTCTCTTAAGTTTCCCTCTCTACCCCTTCTCCATTTCTCTATCTTCCTCTATTTCATATAATAAATAATAACAAACTTTTACATAGTGCTTTCTATATTCCAGGGACTGTTCTAGAAACTTCACACAGGTATTTGTTATTATGATTAGCCCCATATTATTGATAAAGTGCAGTTCAGAGGAGTCAAGTATCTTGCTTCAAATCAGAAAGAAAACAATTAGCAAGACCAATATCAAGTGCATTCAGCAGTTAGCACCAGGTTAGTGAGCTTCTCAGAGCTTTTTACCATCCCACCCTCTTTAGCACCTCTTTCTTTCCTTGTCCATTTTCCTCTTGTTCTGTGTCTTTTGTCTCTAGCTGGTAATTCTCTATTTTATTAAAATTCTCGCAATCTAACCAGTATCCTCCATTTCCTTTTTCACTTATTAGTTTAAGGTACGAGAAGAGAGGCCAGGGGCTGATTAGCCAGTCTGAGTGCTCCTTTGGGAAGCTGGGGAAGAGGGGAGCAAAGGAAGGCTTTAGAGGTTTTGTGAATTCCCATAAAAGATGCTTGCTTTTTTTATGCTAAAATGAAATTTCTTTAACTTGTTTTTAAGAACCAAAGAAATATTAAAAGCAAGTAGAAGTGATGCCACCAGTGAGCAAGAGAACAGAGCCAGATTCAAGGTAAGAATTTTGGAGATCAAGTTTTAATAAAGCAGGAAGTGTTTTCATGACTAGCCTCCTTTCCTTTATCTTTCCCAGGATCTTCTGTTCTTTTTATCCTTTGTAGGACTCCAGATGCAGTATCACAAGCCACATTAATGGGGATGAGGATAATGTGCTATTGAGCACATAAGGATTCACTTGATGAATAAATATAGAGAATCAAGCTAGTTTAATACCATCAAAGATGAAAAGCTTTTGAGGTCATAAGATTTTCTGAGCCATAGAAGCTCAAATAAAATTAAAGTATTATATATTTGCATTGTTTTCAAACCCAGAGAGACTAAGCTTTTACTTTTATTTTTCTCAAGTAACCCCTAATCACATAAGTACCCCCATAAGTTTAGTTTTTTTTAAATTTTCAAACCATAGCCCTATTGTGAATCTGTTATTTTCAAAATGAGGGCCATATCCTTTGACGATAACTACCAGTGATAAGAGAACAACATATACAAATCCATTTTGATTCTAAGCCAGATTGTCCAGTATCAAGCTTCAAGAAGAAAATTTTTAATCATTTTTCAAATTATGGTACTCCAGGAAACTTTGATATTCATGATCTTTGGGCACTTTATAAAGTAATAAATAGCATAAAATTAGTTTTAAAAATAAAATAGCTATAGATTAACATTAAGATATTTTTGAGAGGTCTTTTGTATTGTGTGTACACACTGAAATTCTTTAAGTGCACATCAAACTTTCATATAATAACTAAAACCAAAGTGGAAAGATATTTTTAGTTTAAAACCAAGTCTTAAATTCTTCTATTTTTATTTTGGAAATAAAATATAAATAGAAGTCAATTACTAAGTAGAAGAGATATTGAGAAGTCACTATGCAATATTCGTTTTCCCTTTACATTTTTAAGTACTCGTATTTTCTTTTCACATTTGACTCCAGCATATCTAGTCCGGCGAAAACATACATTGGGAAATGCACATATTCCTCCATAAAGACACTGCTGATTAGAAATTGCTGTAATGCAAAATATTTTACAAGTATCATCCTTTGACACTAAAAGCTTTGATATGTTCTGTCCCAGTAGTGTGAAGCAATTCAGTTGATTTTACTGATGGCCACTAATATAGTTATAGGAAGCTATTACACTGCCTGATCTACACACATTAAAGCATCACATGGGGCCGGGGATTTAGCTCAGTGGTTCCACTGCTTGCCTCACAAGCTCAAGGTCCCAAGTTTGATCCCTGGTACCAAAAAAAAAAAAAAAAAATCACATGACATATATATCATATGTACAATTTATATGTGTCAGTTAAAAAATAAAATGATCATTGACCATAAAAAGAAAACCAATGTGAGCTCACAAGTAATTTTAAATTTTCTAATAGTTGCATTGCAGTAGAAAATAAATAAATAAATAAATAAATAAATAAATAAATAAATAAAAACCCATTGACAAACCATTCATGGTTGATCTAATCTATGCACTCTCTTCTTTCAGAACACACAGATTCCAAAAACAAAACACCTTAAACTCAAACAACATTTTTACAATTCTATAAAGATATTATTAAAGGAAACCCAAATTTTATTGGGTACATTTTAAAGTATTTCAAGTATACCTTTCCTTTTTGAGAGAAGTTCGAATGAGTAACTAAAGATAATGTTTAGAATTTTCTTTTGAATAACAGCAAAAATTTAACAGATAATCATTACTGGTTTACATATGCAAAAAAGACAACTATGTATAGTACTACTAGTGATAGTTTCATGTGAAAAACCTGCTAGAAACTTTCTTAAACATATTAACACTGTGCTAGAAATTTCTTCTTTAAAATGTCTGTCAAGGTAATTTTAAAAGTTTCTATCCCTATTTTTGTTCATTGTTGGTGGTTTAAAAAAATTCCCCCATGTAATTATTGTGAACACCTTGCTCTGTGTGGTCACTGTAAACATTTGGGGGTTAGACACGAAGGAAAGTGCCAGTCATCCACATGTCCCCAGCATCTGTTCAGAGCAGTGTGCAGAATGTAATGCTCTTTTGTAAGAAAATGTTTCATGATTTTTAAAATAAATTTAGTGAACCTAAAAAAATTTAGATTTAAAAAGTTCCTATGCCTATCTCAATATCTATCTCTTGGTCTTTATCATCTATCTATACCAAGAAAATGTTTATATTACTTGTAATAATACATTACAAATAACTAAAATGTTGAACATACAAGCCAAGTACTTATATTGTGTACAAGTACAAGCCATGGTACTTATATTGTGGACATTAATGTACTACTTAAAATGATGATTTTCTAGAACATGGTAATATTTTTATGTACTACTGAATGAAAATGAGCATATTATAAACTTATATACAATATAGTTATTTTTCATGGGAGCGAAACTGCTTCAATGTCTAATATTGGAAACTTCCCAATTCAAGAATAATATTACCTTTGATATAAATACAACGTTGACAGGTTATGTTTTTATCAGGGCTGCTATATGTAGTTGGGCAAGCTGTATACTAGACAAGTGCTCCATAAGCTAAGTAATTATAAAATAGGTAGCATATATTTGAATACCTATTACACCAAATTCCCAGCAGATGGCAGTAAACCATCTGTTTAGATAGCATACGCAATGTATGGAAAAGTTTTGGAACACTTGGAAATAAAGCATTTGAGGATTAAAAAATTTTATTCATATGAATAAAGGTGCTGCAGGGTGTAGGAACAGACTACGCAGCTCAGAGACCGCAATCTACAAACCACTGGAGTATATTTCCACACTCGCATGCTTTCAGCATCCTCTCATCATTCCCCCTCATAGTCCACACTGACTTCAGGAGCTGCCCAAACTGAGGTTCATAGCTTTGTTATTCTAGCATTCTACCACATCTAACTTCTAATCCGAATTATTAATTGCTTATGTAGCTCCTGGGACTTAATAGTACTTTGATATATTTTTCTAGGTTAAGAAGTATATAAATTATACTAGCAATTACTGATAAAATAATATCTAAGTCATGAAAACTACATGCAAAATTTCTGATTCAGAAAAACAGTAGGGTGGTTCATAGACAGAAAGGGAAGGTATATATTTCTAATAAAAAGATAATGTCGCTGGGTGGATCCCAGCGCTCCGGAGGCTGAGGCAGGAGGACGGCCATGAGTTCAAAGCCAGCCTGGGCTACATAGTGAGTTCAGAGTCAACCTGAACTACAAAGTGAGACCTTGTCTCAAAAAACAAACAAACAAACAACAAAAAGATAATGTCAGGTTGCAACTAAATTTCAATTTACAGTACATTTTTCCCAATAATTTTGAACTTAAGAAATTATTGGTTATCTGAAAATATTTTAGAGGGTTTAAACTTTTTCCTATTAAATTAATCTTTGTTAATATTTTAACATGATGTTTCAGGTTTTCATAAATTTCAGAATTTCATAAAAATTTTTCCCCTATAGCTTGGGATTTATTTATGAAGAAATTTACAAGTAAAACTGGATGGAAATATATAAATACCAAAACAGTAACAGAAATTAATTAAGGGTGGTAAAATTTGAAGTGATTAGTTTTTTCCTATTTTTCCATATTTTCTAAGTTTCCTTGGTAAGTACATGTTAATTTAATAATATAAAATAATATTTAAACTTCTGTATAAAACTTTATTTGGCCCACCTGAAGAAATTTCATTAGCAAACCACAGACTGTAATTTGAAATGATGTCACAAGAACTAGTTGATTATGTCAATGTTACATGGTCACAAACTTGCTTATGATTTATTTTTATTTTTTAAACCACTTTTTTAAAAAAGATCAGCATGCTGGAAATTTTTCCCACTATGTTTTTTCAAAGATTATATTTTAATGACTATCACACATTCAGAGTCAGAATATATAATAGAAAAAGGTCCTGTGAACTCACGGATTTGACACTGCACTCCTTCCCA
Source organism: Heterocephalus glaber (assembly GCF_000247695.1). The sequence goes on along the minus strand of NW_004624827.1, from coordinate 6,952,747 downwards.
GGTGGGAGGACAGTGGCATATGCCAGGAGAGACACATTCACCACCATTTCTACATTTCTGAGAGCAAACAGCTGCACATAGAAATATAAATGAGTTAAAATTTTAAATTACATGTCAAATCCTATCATGGGCCATAAAAATGTAATTAAAGAGACAATGTTAAAAGCCAATGATTAAAGGATCTTTTCCCTTCATATTTTATCAAAATTGGTTTATAATATTCTTAAAAATGTCAATTTAAAGTTTGTACAACCCAGTGTTTGAATATACTGTGCTGTAAGTTTTCTTAAATTGTTGGAATTATCCATGTGGCTTCTCATTTTTTACCTTGATCATCACACTACAATGATTGCTTATTTTAAATAATAATTTTATGGAAAGGGATACTGAGAATTGCTGTAGCTTAGAAACTAACTGAAAGGCAGTGAAACCCCACTTTGGAAAGGCCTGAGTTGCTTGGGTTGAGGTGAGGCCAATAAATCAGCAACTTTTAAAACTTTTGACCTCTGTTTCAGATTAAGAGAACAGAATTCAAAGATTTTTTTTTTATCTTTGGCTAATGTATAGTTGAAAAACTAGAAAATACAATGTACCCCCTCCCTCTGCTAATGTGAAAAAATCATGCATGGGTCTAAGACTATTAGTAACTAAGACTATCAGTATATGTTTGTGATACATAACAAACACATTCGTCATGGGGAACTGGTACACACACATATCGCATCTTGATCCTTTGTACTTTCCCTTCCTTTCTTTTGCAGCTTGTCTCCTCCCATACCCAGATCCCACTCCCATCCCATACAGTCTATTTCCCTATTTCCCATCATTGTCTTTTATTTTGCTCTTTAAATTATTCATACTTTGGGTTTGTTATACAGGAGTAAGCACGTGACGCTTAACCTTCTGTGTCTGCTTCATTTCACTTAGCATTTAGCATTTTAAGAGCATTCTTACGTGTGCTGCATCGTTTCCCACTCCAACCAGAAGGGCAAGAGCAAATGTTTGGTCCCACACATTTTCCTCCATTCATGCACATAGGATCACAGATGCCTTAAGGTAAAAGCATGAAATATCAGCTCTTAAACAGCAATAATTTTGTGATTGCTTTGCCTATAATTGGTAAATAGGTTTAGTGGTGACTTACTTTTTTGGCATTTCCTACCAGTGTATCCTTCACGACAGATGCACACATTATTTCTCATACAGTGGCCACCATTCTTACAGGGAGGGTGACAGATAGCTAAAAAGAACACATGGCAGGAAAATATGAATATCACATACTCAGTTACTAGAGGTTATATATTGATTGTATTATGTGCCTGTTATCTATGGAGCCATAAGGCAGAGGGATGTGCTACTAAAATGAAAGATCACAACTGCAAGTCATTAAAACTATACTTTCTTAATCATAAAATACAGTGCTATAGCCATAATCTGCTAGTGGGCTAGTACAATTCAAAATGTATTGGTGGAGTATTCATAACAAATGTAGTCTTTGCTATCACAGTGAACATATTATAAATCTTAACTCACGTTTCACCACATTATGAAGTGCAGCATGAAATGATTTGGACAAAAACCATGAAAATAATCAAAACCTAGCTCAAAATAAGAATTTATTTGCCTTTTTGGAAATTAGAAAAATCTCAACAATTTGTCTCATGATACCATAAAAGTATTAGAAAATATTTTTGTTTACTCTTAAATACCTACTGAGGTCATGAGGCAATTATATGACCAATTTCTGTGCCTTTTTGGTATAGATTTTCAGCAATAATCCTTGGCTCTATTTGCAATATTTACTAGATATTCAGAATACATGTTACTAGTATCTTCTGTGTATATAATTCTGTTCCTTGGAATTCAGATGTAAATATTTATCATTTTTATGAGAATTATTATTGCTTCATCTTTCTTCCATATATAAAAATTAAATGTTAGCATTTTGCTTGTTTGTTTGCTTTTGGTACTAGAAAAGGAAGTGAAGGTCTTGTACACTTTACCACTGAGCTACATCCAGGCCTCTAAATGCAGCATTTAAAAAAAGAAATTACACAGACAAACCTGTCTGAAAGTTTAAAAAATTTCTCTCCAAATGAATTTAAAATGGATTATATTTGTATTTTAAAAATGAATTTCAAATTAATAGGTTTTGGTAACAGACTAGCTCTTATTAGTAGTTGCTTTCTTCATTCCCAAACACTGTAAAAAAATTCCACTGATTATTAAATGGATTTGTAAATAAAAATATAGCACTTTAATTATAAAAACAATATAACTGGATGCTTTAGCAATGGATAATTGCTAATTTAAGATGAACTTTCCTTGGTTCATGCTTGAGTCTTTCTGTAATATTTTATTGGCACATTTTTATAAAGGATTTATTCAACGAACTTCATTGAGAATGGGAAAAACTGTGACAATAATTTGTGTTGACATATTAAATGAAGTTAGGTTGAATTACTGATTACTATTCCCAATTTTTTTACCCTTCTTTTCATTCATGCCCTTTGCCATTTGACTTTGTGTCCCCTCCCCACAGTGGAGGTGGAGCTTATTTTCTTGTAAAATTGTTACTCTTTTGGGGATTTAATTTGACCAATGGCCTGTGTGTGAGTCAACAAAATGCAAGAAAGAAGATTTCTATATACAGTGAAATTTGTCTTGCCTTCTTGCTGTCCTATTTACTTGAGAATGTCATGCTCCATGTAAATGTTGGTGTACAGAGGAAGAGAAACAGGTGAAACATTCTAGAGTCCAATCCAGCCAATCTGTAGGGTCTATGTATAATGGAAATAAATGCTTGTTGCTGGCCACTGAAATTTTGAACACTTACTAATAAAACACCTCTATTCAGATGTTCAAACAGATCAAGTAGATTCAAACAGAGGTATGCCTTACTGTTATTAGTAGTGAAATGCTCTTACATTTTATACTCCTTATTCTTGACACAATTTAAGATCATTTACATTTATCAGAAAAAAATTCTCTCCATGACAAAAACACCATAACAAATGCCTATAGTTAGAAATTTAAAATTAAAAAGAAAAAACAACTTTGTTTATGGTGGGTAACTTTGTATAATTAACAAGTATTCACAAAAATGTGAGTGTAGAGATTAAACACTACATTTACACAAAAAGTCTATATAATTAAAACAATAAATATAAAGAGAATGAAATTTGAATTTTGCCTTGCACTATAATCACATATTGGAAAAGGAGTTTTAGGAGAAAACAAGTCCTTGCACAAGATTCTACAGGCCTCAGAAGGCTATCCCACCAAACTCCAAAGTGAGGCAAGGTAAAAGGAATTTTAAGAGGTGAAGAAAATTAGAAAGTATATTTATACATTTCTTCAGTTATACATTTTAAATTTTGTTTATTAATAAGTAGTTTATCCTTATTGTGGTTTTAAATCAATTTCTTTTTCCTTTGAAATTCTATAGTACACACAGAATATGTTCCTCCTACTTACTTTTAAACATTCTAACTAAAATTTATTCACTTGCTTTTCATATGTGTGCCAACTTCCCTTCCTCTCATTTGGGCTCACAAAGGGATGTGATCTAACACTGTCTAGGTCAAACTTGAAAACTTGAGGACTGAATTCTGAGGCCTGAAGACTTACAGCAAATTTCCAAAGTGTAAGCTGGCTAGGAAGTTGTAGGGACTAATTCCAAAATCTGCTTTCTTCTCATAATAACCTGCTTCCTTGCCCTTAAAAAGGAGTATTCAATAGAAAACTTTTAGTTCAACTTAATAGTTTAGAGATTCCCTTCTTTATCCAGTTACATAGTCCATGTATATTTTTGAGAACTTTTCTTACTATGTCCTTCACCTTTTGAAGAAGCATGACAAATCAGATTTTTCATTGTCCTCTTTACTTTCTCCACTCAAAACTAAACTATAACTTTTCTTCAGAATGGATTTAGGCTGTCTCTTCATTGTTAAGACTTAGTTTAATTTAGTCTTTATTTCTTTCCATTTTGCAAGTTGGCTCCTTGTCAGAAATCTAAATTAGAAAAACTCATTCCCTATGTTCATCTTTCTTGTGCTTGATGGAATGATGGTTTATTCTCTGCTCAGTCTCATTCTAAGAATCCTAGTCTACCACCAAATAAAAGAAAAATATGTTTGTAAATCAAAGTATTATGGTAAGGAAAATACAGCTTTTAGGAATTAAATTATGATGCTCTGACATGTTCTATACTAAAAATCAACTACATTTAGTGAAACAAAAATATAAAGATGCAGAAATACTTTACAAATTTAATTTATTGGCATTAACTCAAACCTATACTGTCACCTTCAAGACATTACCATTATTCTGATAAAATCAGTTTACATTAATTGTACAGAAGATGGTGTTAAAATAATGGGCCACAAATGGGGAATACTGTGCCTCTCTTCACATAATTTTGCACAATGTTGTGCATGGATGACTCTTCATAAATGTTTAATGAAACTAGAGAGATTATGAGATAACAATAGATAATAGATTGATCACAAATCAAACATTTTTTGCCATGAAGATAACAAAGTGTAACCATTTCATTATAACTGTAAGAGACCTTTGCTTAGATTTTTCATATCTTGGTTCTACAAAACTGCGCAAATGTCAAAGTTGTGAGGCTAACACAGTGAAATAAATATAACCATTTACACAATAACTCTAATACATATATATGATGATATCATTTGGTGACCATACCTTCAATATCAACAAGAAATAGAGGGGAAAAAAATAAATAGCATCTTCCACTTCAAAACCTGTCTTGCATTCGCTCACAGCTCTATTGAGTTCTAGCATCTCATTTGCCTATTTTACTTATATATAAATATAATTACCATTCTGACATTGTGCACCAAAGAATCCATTTGGACAGAGGCAAGTGTTTGGCTTGTAACAGGAACCACCGTTGAGGCAAACGGGATCACACAAAGCTGATGAACAGCACGAAAAAAGAAACATAAATGTTTTATTATTTTAAAAATGAAGGTTGAACAGAAATAAAAATTGATGCATAATGAAATATTTTATTTTTACTCAAAGTAAAATCCATAACCTATAATTAACTGGACTTTGCCAAATAAGGGAAAGTAGCTAAGTTATTCTTTGAAAGTATGTTTATTAAGTTTATAAATAATATTACAGTAAGAATGTAGAATGTGGGACTCAAATTCAGAAAGCCATGGGTAAGATGAACAGAAAAGGTTTTAAGAGAAGACTATTTAATTCAATAACACTAACAGAATAGTTTGTAACCAGCTCAAATACATATGTTCATTCATGTGTCTTTGTCTCCTTCCCAAATACAGGGACACTGCATTTCAACTCCAGAATACTCTAAAAAGTTCTTTCATTTTGTTTCATGACCTTTGTTTTGCATTGAAAGGCATTTCTATTTTTAACCTAGATTTTATCAGTTCTCCAACATCCACATAGTTTTCTTCGAAATTCTACTTGCTAATTAATTTCTCTTTGCTTCCAACGAAGTGTTTCAATTATATAATTTATTATACACCAACCTGTCTCATATCTCTTTTTATAATAATTGTATCTTATTTCTCCTTCATTAATGATGTGCTACTTGAAACAAGGGCAAAAGCCAAATTAATCTTTGTTTCCCTTTGCATCATTCTTTGTATATAATTAGGAAGCTATAAATGTTGAATTAAATTTTCATTGAGAAAAGCCATTAGATAACATCAATTAGATTAAACATGAATAATTGAAAACACTGCTGCTAAAGAAGTCTGACAATGTGATAAATAAATAGAATAATTATGAATGTGCAGTTAACTCAGAATTACTTAGGAATTATTAAATAGAATGTGTTGTGATAAAAAATACTTGAAAAAAACCTGGAAAATGCAACACAGATAGGAAGTTTGTGTCCACACAAACTAAACAGTTAAGGGAACTACAAAAGCTAAAAAAAATATTGGCTGGATATAACAATAACAAAGCTATAGGAACAGGGGCCGGGGATTTAGCTCAGTGGTTTTGCCGCCTGCTGCGCAAGCGCAAAGACCCGAGTTCGATCTCCGGTACCAAAAAACAAAAACAAAAACAAAAGCTGTAGGATTGTTTGGCCCAATATAAGAAGATAAAAAATTAAACCGTAAGATTTGAAATGACAATTTCGTACTTGGCATGTCAGATCAGTTTTGTTTCTTAAGTTCAAGTCTTTAGATCACTGTCACATTTAAAATTTAGTTTGACAACTTCACTGAAAATATTTCTTATTTTACCTGTGTTACAGGTAGGTCCATACCACCCAGGCTTGCACTGGCAAATATCTGGTGCAAGACATTCACCTCCATTTTCACAGTGTCTGTTACAAATCACTAAGATCATAGAATAAAAATAAAATTAAGGTAAATCAGGTGTGAAATGGTCATACTGTTGGGTATTACCTAGCTAGTTGCTAGCTGCCAATCACAACAGCCAATGAGTAAGATCAGGAAGAAAAATAAAACATAACTATATAGTTTGGCTTTAAATGCTCTCCAGTTTTTATGTTCAATTATTTTCTTATTAAGAGAGATGAGGAAAGTAGAAAATCATTGAGCAGAATAGTAAGCAAGAATTGATCATGTGGAGAAATTACATTACTGATGAAAGTAATCTTAAATTAAATCAGATACACTTATATGGAAATGAACACATTTCAGTCCCTGATATCTCAAAGAAAAGGTTATGGCTAGGGTCAAGGAGAGAATCATTCTGAAAACCAAATTCTTAACTTAATATTGGTCACCCATAGTTGCTTCCAGTGCTACCTAGATTGGTAACTGTCATCATAAGTCATGAACATGTGTTCTTTACTTAAGGTTTGGGTTCATTTCATTTAGCATTAAAGCCATTAGCTCATCAAAAGAGAAAGAAAGTTTTGCTTACTTGTTTCACACTTTGGTCCTACAAAGCCATAAGCACAAGTGCAGAGATTGCCGGGCAAACACATGCCACCATGTTGACAAGGTGGGTTGCAAAGTTCTGCAGACACAGATTATATCATTAAGTTGGTTAATGATAATTTAATTAAAAATCAGTTTATATTCAGGAACCACAGGCACAATAAGCCTTGTTGTAAAAACAATTTATAATGATCTCAGTTCTTCAATATTACACAATTTAGTTCTGTAGGATTAACTATATGGATTCACACTTTTGAAAAACCAGTGATCAGCATGTTTTGGTTTATAAAAGAAACCTAGAAAACACAACTCACATAAGTGTGTAAAAGGCTTATAAGACGTTTACTAATTGAATGGAAATATATAACTGTTGGTGTCTCCTGAAAAGTGACTCTGGGGCTTACGTGTTCCTGTTCTACAAACAGAATTTTTCTGTGCTTCTATAGTTACTTTTATGTTACTGGTGTGAATATTTTTGTTAGTTCACCCTAAATTAATTTGTTAATTAACACCTTGTCATTGAAGAATTTTTAAAACTCCAATCTTATTTATAATTATAGGGACTGTTTAAAAATATATTCCTTTAAAACTCTTTAACAAAAAATTTCATATTTTTTTCACTTAGTATTTCAGCCAAAGCAATGTTATTTATATGACCATAGATACATTTTAAAAATCACTATTTAGGCCTCTTCTTACCTTATAAATTCCAATTATTTTACATTTATTGGTTCTTGGAATAATTCTTGATAAGTCATGTAATAATTAATAATCTTTTGCTTCAGGACAAAATATTTGTAGGGATATGATACCTCATAACTAAATTTCAAAAAATGATTTTGGAAAATAATTTTACCAAAGATAAACCATTGTTTTTTGGAGATCAGATTTCTGAAATTCAACTTTTTAAAATTCTAAAATTATTTTTATTGAATATTAAAAAGCATAGACTCGTGTATCAACATTAATGAATACATAGTAATATATATAATAAAACTGAATTATCTTTTAAAAATATTTAAAAGAGAAAATGTCTTATTTTAAGCCTAGCAGATGATTTTTAACTTGAATTATCACCTTCATCACAGGTTGCTCCACCGTATCCTGGAAGACATTCACAAATGTTAGGCTTAACACATTTTCCATGGTTTCTGCAAGCAGGATGACATACAGCTGTACAAAATAGAGCCCATGCTTTAGAAATATCAACTATCAAGTGAAATTGATTATACAAACGATGAATGATGTACCTACCAGTTTGACAGTTAGAACCAGTGTAACCAGGCTTACATTTGCATGTGTTTGGTGCAACACACTCCCTGCTTTTTCCACATGGGTATCTACAAATGGCTGCAAAAATCAAGGAAAAATGACTTAATTATACCAAATACAGTTTTCTCAAATTTAGTTATAATAAAGTTAAATTTTTTTGAAATTTGAGATTTTTAATATTGTGTTAAACAATAACCACTGCATTTAACCATAATGTTTTTTCTTTACTATTATAGTATTTTTTATTTACTATCATAGTAAATTTTCTTTACTATTAGAATGGCTGAGGAAAATGGTCACTAGACTAGAAAGTACCATATGTGGTGATTACTTCCACAATAGTACCTAACATTGGAGGCAGCAGCTAAACACACATGAGATTACAAAAAATCTTTTTTCATAAGGAAATGAAATCTCAGATATAATCAGCTAAATATATATACATATATATGTGTGTGTGTGTG
>NW_004624827.1:6880973-6928701 GCF_000247695.1 Heterocephalus glaber | reverse complement strand
GATGTTTGCATCAAAGGGGGTTGGTTATCTGTAGCAGAGAAATCATATACCCTTGTATATGTGTAGAAAAGGAAAGAAGTGTGATTCTGAAAGTTGAGAGAAAGAAAGAGAGAGACAGAGAGAGAGGCAATTTGATAAAGGCTGAACTCTGGCAATGTTTCTATTAGCTGCTTTCATTTTATTTAACATTCTGAATAAACTTGATTTCATTCTAAGAAATTTAAAAGTAACTGACAATTGCAGACTTCAAGCTTTGCTATGAAAGTGTGACAACAGCATGAAATATAGAAATACATTTGCACTGCCCAGACTGAATGCCATCTCCTGTTTTTCTTGTCTCTTGCACTATATTTTTCCTCAAATTCCCATTGTCCTTCAACAATATTCCATGCATCTTGTACCTAAGTAGTGAATCATCTGGCAAATAATCTAACACAATAATGAAAAATGCACATACAGTGACATGTATAATAGTATAAGAAAGCACTGTATAAATGTAGGTTTCATTACTCTCTGAGACAAAATTACATGAGGCTATAAATATGTCCTGTGTTGTATCTAATAATAATTGTTCACATCCTGAGGAAAGAGAACCTTGGACATTCAGTTGGAATCATATTCAGCTGTATTCAGGAAAGTTATATGGTATGTGACCTCATTTTAGGATATTGTTTGTGTGGAACAAAGAATCTTAAAATTATCTGTACCCAATATTATACTCACAGTATCACAGAATAGTAGTGTTGGAAGGCAATTTATAGATTGATTCCAGACATTTTATTTAACAAATGATGAATCCATTTTCTTTGTAGCATAAATGATTAAATACCCTGTCATAAAACTCAATAAAGGTAAGGCTAAGAATAGGAAATTGTGTATAACTGAATTAAGCATCCTTACTTCTTCTATTAATAATTCACATTTGCCTTCCTTACCAAATATTAAAATGAATATTTCATAGCCTAGTATAGTATGATCATAAAATCCTATACAGTTATGGGTCACTTAATGATGAAGATAAGTTTTGAGAAACGTGTTGTTAGGCAATTATGTCATCATAGCATGTACTTAAACTAAAACACCTATGACTTTACTAGGTGATGGTCTTATGAACCCATCATTGTATATGCAGCCTGTTGTTGAGCAATATATCATTATGCTAGGCATGAGTATCTATAAAAGAATATTTTCATTTTACATTTTCTTATAGTAAAGTAAATTATGATATTAGGAGAGATGCTAAATTAATATAGTGTTCGTCCATTTTAAACACATTTATATAACTCCTGGTTAAAACAATCACTTTCAAACTATATTACAGAGGAAATATTTGAGTAAATAAAAATAACTTACTTTCTAAATATGACCAAGTAAATTTTGAGATTTTGGGTCTACAAATCAAACAAGGACTGTTAAGTTTTTTATCCCCTTCAGGGTAGCAGACTCCATTGATAATGCAACCATTTTCCTAACAGAAAATGTTTGAAAAGGAAAACATTAATAAAGATAAGCTATAGTTAGTATATATAAAAAGTGCACATAAAATGCAGCATATATATTCACGATTATAATGAATGTATATAACTGTTTTAAGGAATATTTTATCATAAATGCAAGTTAGAGAAGAAATTATTTTCTGTATGTGTAAATACCTATTGAACTGATCAATTCAGAGGAATAAAAATATTCATGTAAGTTGTATCTCTGTAGAAAATCATAGCTCATGGCTTATAAATAAGAAGAGAAAAAGCTCTCACTTCCTTTTTATTGCTAAACTAATACAAGGAATGCTTGATTAATAAATAAATAAGATTGGATGTAGTGGCACATCCCTGTAATCCCAGCTACTGAAAGAGAAAAGGCAGGAGGATCTTGAGTTCAATGCCTGCCTTGGCAACATAGTGAGACCCTGACTAAAAAAACCCTAAAAACTAAAACTAAAAAATAAAGAAAAAGATAAAAAAATTAAAATTGACACTTCTTCCTGCATGTCTTCAAACTTATATTAGTTTGTAGTTAACTTCCTTTTCCCTAATTGTGCATTTATTTTCTGTGACGGCAGCAAGGTAGACCAGATCCATTGCATATTTATCCACACTTGACAATAAATATCATTACAAAAGTAGTTGAAGAAGATGCTGACACATATGGGATGAACATTAAATGTAGCAATAGTTCTAACTTGGGAAGAAGATCAGAAATTATTTGAGAACTATAATCTCTACTCACTTTACAAAATCTCCTTTTATATCATTTATAATATTGTACAAAAATAGGAAAGAAGAGTTCCAAGAGAATAAGACAACCTTGAATAAAACATTTCTAAAATACTTATGGGCATGTGGATGTTTGCATCACAGGGGGTTGGTCTCATATCACAGGGGGTTGAAATCATATACCCTTGTATATGTGTAGAAAAGGAAAGAAGTGTGATTCTGAAAGTTCCCAGAGAGACAGAGAGACAGACAGAGAGAGAGAGAGAGAGAGAGAGAGAGAGAGAGACAGGCAATTTGATAAAGGCTGAACCTGGCAATGTTTTTATTAGCTGCTTTCATTTTATTTAACATTCTGAATAAACTTGATTCCATTCTAAGAAATGTAAAAGTAACTGACAAATGCAGACTTGAAATGTTTGTAGAAATGAAATGGAAATGTTTCTGGAAATGAAATGTTTGTAGAAAAATAAAAATCAAATAACTTTTCAAGAACCAAAATTTCCTATTGACAGAAACAGCAACTAATCTCAAGAAAAACAAGATTTAAAACTTAGAAAGATACAATACTTTTAAATCTCATTTATATATATTTTATTTGTAGACTTCTTACTTTTTAAGCATTATATTAAATCCATAATATCTGTTAAATCAGTAATTCACATTAAGGAAGCCCTGTGAATAAGCCCCGTAGACTGGATATAGAAATGAAGGTGTATCTTAAAAGAATTATGCTTAAAATGTGTTATTGATCTATAGACAATAGTGGACATTTGCAAGATCCAAAGAATTCACTTTCAGAAAACTGTAAAAGTGCTAGCTTTATACATTTTACAAACTGTACTCAAGGGCATGCCATTTGCCTTGAAAAGGACTAGGTGTTATGGTTTAGATGAAAAATGTCCTCCAAAAGTCTCATATTCAGTGGTGTGGATTTTAAAGGTGATTAGATCATGGGGACATTATATTCATCAATGGATTAATCCATTATTGATTTCATAGCTGACTGTGGAGTTTGGAGGTGAGGCCTGGTCAGAAGAGGTGGGTTACTGGGCACATGACCTGGAAGGGTATATCTCTGGTCCTGGATTCTCCCTTCTTTTTCAGCTTTCTGGCCACCAGGTGGTAAACAGCTATTCTCTTCGATATCATTTTGTCACATTATTTCTGCTTTAGAGCCAGCTGAACATGGACTGAATCCATTGAAACTGTGAGCCAAAATAAACCTCTCCTTTAACTTGCATGTGTTGAGTGACATTGTCCCAGTGACAGAAAAGTGACTAATACAAAAAATTGGTGACAGAAATGAGGTCATTGCTGTAACTATACCTGACCTTGTAGTTCAAAACCCTTTTGAACTGGCTTGCAGAAAGAGTTTAAAAAAGTTTGGAGATACAGGTTAGAGAAGTTCTAGAATGTTTTGAGGAGTCTTTGTTGTGAAATATTGGTTAGAACTTAGAGAAGAACAGAATGCTGACAGGAATGGGGATGGTAAAGATCAAGCTTAGGAAGCTTCAAATAGTCAGGTGTGTCAGGATCTGGCAGAAAATTTGCCCATATTTTGCGCATGTCCTGAGACTTTTTTACGAGACAGTTATTAAGGGAAGTGAACAAATTAATATGGCAGAGAAACTTTCAAAGTGGCCTAATTTTCAGTCTCTTGCATGGGTACTGCTGGCTGCTAGTAGCCAGATCTACACTAAAAATCAGAAGCAAGGAGCAGAGACAAATGATTTGAAAAGTCTGCAGTTTAGCCATAAAGAAGGGCCTAAAAATTTGTGACAAAGCAGAACATGGTTACTACAAAAGATTATTATTAAAAAGAAGTCAAGTATTTTGTACAGGAATAAGAAGGAAGATTCCTTGAGAGCATCTCAGAAATCACCAAATCCCCACCCATTGCAGGTTCAAAATGCAAAACTATAAATCTTTCATAGTAGAAGATAATCTCTGGGCTGCCTGCTCATTCAGATCCACCCAGGGATGTGCATTACGGAGTTCAGTCATTTAGGCATTCAGAGACTGCTGCAGCCATAGTCCAAGAAGGCCCATCTACTGCTTAAGCTCGTAGCTGACCTTGGAGTCATTCATGTGGTGCTGTTTATTTAGGCATGCAGAATGAAAGAGTTACGGGCTTATAGAAGCTTCCAGTCAGATTTCATAAGAAGGCCTAGGAGACCAGACAAAAATGCGTGAAAAGGTCATAGTCCTGTCCAGGAAACCATGAGTGGGCAGTGTGTAAAGCTGTGAGAGTGAGGCCAAAGGCACAGTGGAAACCAAGGAAGTTGGAGATGCTAGGAACATGGAATGTCTGCTGAGGAAAGCTGATGGAAGTCAGCAGAGCCAGCTCAACAGCACAGGAAATGAAAATATCTATGATGCCAATGTGAAAGGAAGTGGAAAGATACATAGTTTTACTGTACATGAATCATTTTCATAGAGACCACAATCTTGACAAGCACCATCATATATGATCATTGTTTTGGGATTACTGAATTTATAACCATCATTAGATATCTGTAAGAATAAGTCAGACACAAAAAGTTAAGTATCACATGGTTTCTCTAATGGGCAGGGGGTAAAAGGATTAAAAATGATGAAGATATGTATTACACATGTACCAATTCTCCAGAAAGACCATGATTATTCTGTATTGCAAATATACACTAATATAAAAGATGAAAAATAAAGCTAGAAAAAAAGATGTACTTCTACAGTAAGATAGTCTGTTCTAAATATAGCCTCATAAATTTATTATGAAATTTTATATACAGATATTTACTTTGTTTATAAATATACCTTTTATTATTTTACCTTTAGTTGCCACTTTGCAATTGGCTTCACACCTATTGGATCAAGGCTATCAGACTGCTGGAAACTAGTGGGCAGCTGACAATCAACAGTTCCGTTATTTTGAAAAACTGCCTGTGCATAGACAGGTTCTCCAAGCACCCATTTACTGCCATTATACTGTAAGAATAATGAGAAAGCAATTACCTTCTGTAAATTATCGAAATATTTTGCTAATCAGTTACATAAATATATAAATATAAATGTTAATACACATACTTAATATAATGGAATAAGAAAATAAAAGTCATACTGAGAGTGAATTTTATTCACAATAATCAAAAGAGTATATATCTTAATTTGACATAAATCACTTCTAACAAACCATACATTTTCTACGTATTCAAATCAAAGAAGTAACCTATATTGGCCATATATAATGGATCACTGTGCAAGGACTTTTGGAGCAAGAAGAAACACTTGACTATGTAATAAACACACACTGAATGGACTCTAGGGTTGGGCTATAGAAAAGTCTGGAATACTATGGGATGGCAGAAAATTAAATTGTACAAGAAATTATGAAGGCCTATTAAAAAGACAGGAGAACCAACTTGAAGATGCTCCCACTGTTCAAAGTGGGGATAATTTGAGCAAAATAAATAATAATGAAATTCAATTATATTTCATAAAGTAAGTATCTATTAGTCCATACTGACACAAATGGATAAATGAATGCATAAGAAGGGAACAAGAAACATTTATTTCTTGCAGTAGAATTCCAAATGACATATGTCATATGTAGTAATATAGACCCTGTCTCACAAAAACAAAACAAAAAAGTAATATATGTAGAATGATGGAGATAGAAAATCATATTGGTAAATTTCACAATAATTATTACAAGGAACTATAATTTTAGTTTGTTGCTAAAATTAGAAAATAAAGGAAGTAGAAGTCATACATTTGTGTTATCTAAAAGTTTCTTGTCGCAACATATGTATTAACTCCAAAAAAAAATAGGAAAATCTTTCACATGGAGATACGTGGAAAATTTTAAGTGACCAAAACTCATGTCAACAGCAAGGAGTTATATTGTATCACCTGAGAATGGCATAACCTCAATCTAATCAGAAGAAAGGAACATTCCACAAAATATCTGACTGGCACTCTTTGAAAGTGGTAAATTCATGAAAGACAAAGAAAGACTGAGAACTGTCACAATTTGAAGAAGATTGGGGAAAAAAAGACATGACACAATAAAATGCAATAGAAAATCTTAGATTGGTTCCAGAATCAGAAAAAGGACCATTTTTTGAATGACTAGCAGACTTTGAACTAGGTCTCTGTATTATTTCATAGCATTGCATTAATGTGAACATTGTGTGGCCTAAATAATTGTTTTTTCTGCAAGTCTCAAATTTCCTCAAAATAAATGTTTTACAGAATTACTTCATAAAATGGAAAGTTGTAAAGGGCTTTGCACAGTCTAGTTTTTTAGAAGCTAGATTTTAAAGAGAAACCTAATATTCAAAGGAAATTGACATTCCAAGAAAAAGTGAACAGAAGTCAATTCATGTTAACTGAACACATAACAAGGAAGACAGAAGAAAACATTAGGTTAGGAGAAAAGAAAGTACATTCCATACCACAAACAAAGTGCAAGGCTTTCTTCAGGTCCAAAGCTAGAGCAGAAGGGATCTTAAAATAGTGCCAAATTATAGAGGCTTGAGTCAAAGTGAACTAAAGGGTGAAAAAGCCAAAACCAAGCTCTGGAGAAGACTGGGGATAGGAGAGACTGTCTTAACTTAAGCACAATATAAAATAAATATAGTAATATGTCAGTTCATGAATGTTTTTTGCAAACAATAGAAAACAAAAGCATATGGCAAAGTTTTGCTGTTGTTCACAAACTTCATATCGGGTGACACACAGGACCATGCCATCTTCCCTACACAAACACAAATGCAGCCATGTTCCCCCAAATCGTAAAACACATTAAGTTCATAAACCAAGGTAACATTCTCCTCAATATGCATTCTAGGCTTAGTTTATGTCTTCCCATAGTTGTGTATAGTGTGTTAAAGAATTCCAGATTTTACTCTTTATCAGATGTTTGAAGAGAGAAGTAGAGTAAATAAAATGTTAGAACAAAATGTATTTTCTTAGAAAATATAAACCTATAAAATTTGCTCCTGGTAAATCATTTAATTGTAGTGTGATATCATATGATTTATTCTGCCAAGACTAAAAGAATACTTACTCTCCTGAGTTATCTTGAAATTATACATCCATCTTTTTATTGTGTCACATTATTTCATTGTGATTAAGTTATTCTATGGATTATTTAGAAAGGCTCTATCCATAATATATATATATATATAAAATACTATACTCACTGCACATAAATATATGATTAAAAACATACAAAAAGTATTTCCTACTGTAAATACTCAATCTCAGAATTACATTTAATTTCATCAACTTAAGCAGTAAGAAGAATGCTAAAATATGATTTTATATATATATAATTTTTTTTCTGGGGGGAGGGTTTGGTACCAGGGATTGAATTTGGGACCCTGCACTTGCGAGGCAGGTGGCAGAACCACTGAGCTAAATCCCTGGCCCTATGATTTTATATTTTAAGTTTAAGCTTACCCACATAAATTCTTTTTATATTCAAAGGGATTCCCTGGAAATAAAAATTCCAGTTGAATAAAGGAAATAAAGATGATTATACATATAATAAGCAAAAAAGATATAATTTGATATACTGATGTTTAAACTAAACGATCATTTCTGCTTTTACAACCTCAAGAAAGTAAAAGACAAATGGGGGAGGGGTATTTTCCCTCTGAAGTCCATAGTAAAGGAAATACAAAGGATGAGCATTTTTCTTCATTTTTTGTTTTGTAGAGGGAAATATTTATATTCCTGTATTCTATAGTTCACGCAGTATGTCTTAGCTAAAAACAATCTTCATTCTTTGTTTTTTCATTTCAAAAAATATAGATGTCTCCTTATATCAAGCTCAATATTTTTTAGTCTTTTTTGACTGAAAATAGTGAGCTAATACTTCAATAAATATTAGGTAAAATAAAAAAGTTTATAAACAGGGAAGCTTTTAAGTTTAAGGAACTGAACCACTTTTTTCCATTTACTCTCTGTGGATATAGCATCCTTTGGAATTATGTTGCTAATTGATAGAACAAATTAATCCAAGATAAAATTAATCTGAATAACACATTAATTCAACTGTTTTAAGCAATCTGTCATGAAGTCTGTAATTAACATACCTTCTGTTTAGTAACTTCACATGTAATGGAAGGTGATTCTTTGAAGCCTTGACCAAAAACTTTCACCATCACACAATTGTATTTTTGCACATCACAGAAGCCAGCATTCTCAAGCTCTGTGATTTCAGGAGGGTTGTCTTTGGGAAAAATTGTGACAAAGAGGACATTTTTTAATTTCAGAAAAGAGCTGCACAAGTATTTTCAAGTTCCAAATTAAAAGTATATGTGAAATATATTTCAAGGTACTGTATATCCTAGGAATTATTCTGTTAAATGTTAAGAGTAATCTGGTATAAAAGAAGTGTGATCTTAACATTATATCAATAGCCATATCATTACAGGTATTACCCGTGCTTACATATACAAATTTCATTAATGTTTTAATAATATTTTATGTCAACTAAGGACAAGTATTAAGAAATAACTACTATAATGAAATAGGTTTTGGTTTTACCATTTCTATTTGTAGCACATAGATGGGTAATGATAAACATACTTTTACAATGAAATAGTTAATTAGTCCAATATATTAATATTTTTAAATTCTTAATTTAAGTTTTAGAAAAGTTTTCAAAATTTAAATATGCTGCTGTTCTAATGTTATGGATATTTTTGTGTATTATTGATTACTATCCTACAAGTTACCATATTTTTATATGTACCCCTCAATTATAGGAGAAAAAATTCTTATAGCAGTAAGAGTTAACTGACCTTCATATGATTTTTATTCTGTACCTGGACTTGGTAAGAGCATACATTGTCTCTATCTGCGAGTCCTGGTTGTTAACATAAATATGCACAGTTCATAAAATAATGACTTCTGGTGAAATCTAACTGAATATAACTATACTAGCAACAGGGTTCAAACAAAATCATAAGTCATGTGCATTCACAGCCCTAAAATTATGAACATCCTCATGTAGAAGTACATTCCTTCATATATTTAACAAACGTTTATTTAGCAATTTCTTTGCATGTAATGTTATTATAGGGGATATAGCAGCAAACAAACCACTCCCTGCCTTCATGTAACTTACAACCTAGCATACAAAAGTAAACAAATGAAAAAAAAAGAAATGTATCAGCAAGAGTTTCCAGGAATATTGAAAAAATTACAATAACTATAGGAAGGGATGTAAAAACTATGGGACTGTTATTTTGGATGGCTATGGGAGGGTATTCTTATAATATGATGCCTGAGCAGAGAGGTGAAGAACATCAGTCACGGAGACCTGTGGTAGAAAAACATTCCTGGGAGAGGCCATGGTAAAAACAAAAGTCCTAAGGAAGGAACAGGCCTAGAATGACAGCAAGCAGCCAGCATAGCTGGAAGCAGCGAGCTAGGGGGAAAATGGTAGATGGATTCACAGTGAGGGGGGATTCGGATTAGCTAGGATCTTCTAAGCCATGTAGGGATTATGGATTTTACTTGAAAAGAGCCATTCCAAAGGATTTAAGAAGTGGAGCAAACAACATGATCTGACTCACATTTCAAAGAGTTCATTTGGACTGCTTCTGCATGGAAAATAAGCTTTGGGAAAATCTGTGATGGTCCAAATGTGAGATAATGGCTTGGAGCAAAGGAAGAGATGAAATGCTTTGAAGCTAGAGCTGGACTTGGCACTAGCAAATTAAAATTGAGGCACAAACAAAAAATCACAAAAAGTCAAAAATGACTTCAAGTCTCCAACTTGAACAATTAGAGAAATGAAGTTTGTTTTTGCTAAGATAGAAGAGGTCATAGATGGAAAAGTATAGGATGGTGGTTGTGGAAGGGAAATCAAGCGTTATCTGCTTACTGGATAAAAGAACCAAATCAACATTTTAAAAAATTTTCTCACTCTAACTTATTGAGATAAAATGGTTTGTACTACATAGATGGGTTAGAGAAAATGATTTAGTGTAGAGAGCAACATAATATGAACACAGTGCTTAAAATATTCTAAGTTTGAGTTTTAGGGAAAAAATTATTTTCTAGATAGAAGGACCCATGGAAAAGAAAGGCCCTGAGGTTGAATGAACTTGGCATTTTCAAGGAACAGCACAGAGACCAAAGTGGTAGAGGTGGAGGTCAGGGTGACCTTAGCGGGGGATGAGCTCAGAAGGATTCTGTATGACAGATCCTGATGTACCTTATTGCCCATTACTAAGACTTCAGCTTTGGCCAATGGAACACATTTTGGAAATTATAAATGCATTAATCAATATAATTTGGGTTTCCCTAGATAATCTAATAAATTCTAAGATTCTAAAGCCAAAAAGGAAAGACATTTTCAATTAGCAATCATCACATCTCAGATAAACCTCATTGGCTATGATACTGCCACTGTGCAAAGCTAAGACATTTTCAAATTGTCTTATATGACATAATCAAATGTCATACACAGTATCAAAGCCAAACAGGCTTTGCTTACCATACAAATCACTGCAGTCATAGGAGCTAAAGCCTGGGAAGCATGCACACCCCCACTCCATACACTCTCCATGGCTACTGCATAAATTGGGGCATTTTAATACCAGGAGAATGTCTTCAATTGACTTGCCATATTTTTCTGTGTTATATTTCCCCTCTTCCAAAACCTTCCTTTCACATTCATTTTCTAAAAGGGCCAAACTTGCTTTGGCCCAGCTAACATCATCTTTCAACAGAACATCCTTAACACACATATCGATGACATTGTTTATTCTCTTGCCAAGAAAGGCAAGACAGAGTTTTCCAAGGCTAGAGTTGGCTAGAGTCTGCTCACAGAGAGCCAAGGTGCTGTGCTTGGTAAGACCAGAAGGTGTGGGCCATGAAGCGACAAATTCTTGGTAGACATCTTCAGCATGGTCTTCAGGGAAAAAGTAAGTAAACTCTTCGAGGTTGGTTTGGCTGAGACTTTGGAAAGCAGACAAAGGAGGAAATGCATTAACGTTTTGCCGTTGCCAGCTCTTCTGTCGATTCCACCTTGTTTCTTGGCTGTGGCCAGACTCATCCCGTGTTTGCTTCTCACTGTCCAAATATTTTGATGCATCCTGCTTTTCATTCTCAGGATACTGTAAATTTAAGTCCAGTTTGGTTAGGTTTGTATATTTCTTTTCTTGCAGTAAGAAATTCAAATTATTTTCTTCTCCAGATGTATTCTTTCTTATTCCTTTGATAAGAATTTTAGAATTAATATATTCTGAAGTGACATCTAGTTCTGGTATCAAAGAAGAGAATCTGACATGTTTGATGTCTTTGCAACCTGAAGCAGTTTCTGATTGAGAAACACTGTGCAGATGATTAGAAAATCGATAATCTGAGGTGGTCTCCAGTGAGCAGCTACAGTAGGATGGTTTTGCAGGCAATGTCAGAGAAATTGGTGTTGTGTCAAACATGCTTTTCCCTGGCAAAATTCTTCTCGATGGAAAACAGAAAAGACTAATTATTTGAACAAGAACATTTATTCCCCAGTAAAATATTTTTAAAAAGCATAGAATTACCACCCATTTAAGTTTTATTAATGCGATCACAAATAAAATTGTTTATTTCTTACCTCCATTCATTAATAAATGCAACAAAATTATTAAAATTTTTATCAATTTTGATCCCATTTCTGTCATGGAAATCATTTTCTGGATTTTCATCAAAGGTACCACAAAGGCCCAAAGTGTTTTGGTAATCTAAACTAGGGGCTCTGATTGTTAAACTCATGCCCCATTCACTAAGGTCGGCACGAATAAATGCTCCAGAAGAAAACCAAATCTGAAACATAGAAGTAATCAAGAGAGAAAAAAAGATGTTGAATCAATATTCAATATGGGTCAAGAAAAGAAATTTTATTTAAGAAATAAGTAATTACACTGAGTTATTCCTTCCATACAGTGACTAAAATACTGATTTCTTTTAGATGACAACTTTTGCTAATGCTACACTCAAAGTAATAGATTTTTGTGTTTGCAGATTTGAAATTTGAGCTCCACATTGATCTTTTTATTGAGATATATTATTTGCAACTCTTTAAGTAATTTAACTAAAATGTGATTTTATATAATGAAAGTTACAAATTTTAAAGTAAAGCTTACCAAGTCACATTTCTTACGGTAGTCACTTAATATGGCTCTTAACTACCAAGTAATTTATTTACACAGATTAAATATAATTCCAGGGGCATACATATAAGTATCCTCTTACTGCACATGGGCACATCAAATCAGAAGCCAAGTTATAACCAGAGGTTGCCTGGGAATTGGACCAAAAGGAGTTTATCGAATGATTCTAATAGCTTGTAGCATCCAACCACGAGCTACTTCTCTATACTGTGAGTGTCATCTGTCCCAGACCAATTACTTGGATGTATATGTGAAGGCACTATCTCTTTTAAAAGCCAATGAGGTTATACCTCCTGTGTTTTCTTCTCTAATTCATATTCTTCTTTAATATTTTAAAAATTTAACAGTAGCACTTTTTTCTTTATACAAGAATGGTTGTGTTCATTGCAGAAAATTAAGCATTACAGAAAATGGAAACAAACCTTACAAACCTCCTTAAAATAGCTAATTTTGTTGCAAATTCTTCAAACCCCTCTTGTATATTACACAAATATCTCTGCTTGTCTACAAGCACACTCCTACTCCATCATTTTCATGACTACAATGTGTTCTACACCAATTGTATTTAGAATTTTAGTTAAATCTAACTGATCACAGATTAATTGTAACTTTCCCCTCTCACAAGTAGAGATATAATGAGTTATTATTGGAGTTTTGTACATCCTGAATTACTTTATTAAAATAAATTTGCAGGACTAAACTTTTTTTGTTAAAATTACATACAAAGGTGGATTAAGATTATATATAATTTATATGGTCTCCAGAAAGACTTTCTTACTCTCTCCTCTTGCTAAAATTATATGAAAGATGTTTGATCTGTATTTATTTAGTTGAGTACTAATGAGGTCAATGTATTCATATTTTTGTTGATTATCTCTTTGTATATGTTTATCAGTATTCTTTGTGAATTGTGTTTTATATTATTTGCTCTTTATAAATGGAGTGCTGATTATACATGAGTATGAGAATTTTATATATTGACTATATAACTTACATGTAGTAAATATTTTCCTAATTCTTGATTTGCATTTTGCTTTTGATGATGGAATTCAGTTCCATAATGCTACATTCAGAAATTATTGTTCACCTTAATACATGTTATAAAAACATAACACTTGCTTTTTAATACTTTTGAAATTAAATTATATTTACTTGAAATTTAGCCTTTTGAAAGATGAGAGGAGGATGAACATCACCTTAAAGTACAAATAGCTCACATATATGAAATGTTATTTTAAAAAAATTAATCAATATATAATCTTGGGTAGCTCTCTTGACTTTCTATTCTCCTCCTACTTATCTATTTATCCCCAACCAATTTCTGAAGTAACAACACACTATTCATTTAGAAAGTTGGTTAGGTATTCCTGAATATTGAATTTTAATTTTCTGTCATACTTGTCTAATGTACTTTTTATTAGACACTGGCAAAAATATTTATATGAATAATCCAAAATTGTCATATTGAAATGTTAAGTAATGCAATTTATATTTGATAGTTTTATCTATATTGTGTCTACTTGTGTGTGGTAGGTGAAAAACACTTTAAGATCATAGATCATCTAAATGCTATTTTCTTGAAAAGACTAATATTGAAAAATGGTAGCTCCTAATTTAATGGAGATAAAAAGTTCCCCCAAAAGGAAAACTATTTTTAAATTAAAGAATCATACATACTGTGACTTTTCTTCCTAAGTAAGATTCACTTATCTTGATATTGCTGGATACATCTTGGCTCTTCACAAATAAATATGGTTGAGATGCATGTAGTTGACCATTGCACATATCAAAAGTAACTACAACACCTTCTTCTTTGGCAACAAACCCACAGTTACAGGACACAGGATAGTAAAGGCTTCCACAGTCCCACTGACGTACATGGATTTCAAAATCACGTGATATACTCTTATAAAGCACAAATGTTCCAGTCTTGAAATTATCATATATCCTATCATTAACAAAAGTCAATTGCATTAAGAGTTGGTACAAAATATCATAATAGTATATGATAAAGCCAAAAATTTGTATTAAATATATTTATAGGCATTCGATATATTTTGATGTTAGAGAAATGTAGATCACCAACCAGTTGGAGTCATGAGCATTTATTTGTAGACACTGGATGAAACAAAGTATTTATAAACATCTGTCAGTCTCTCTCACTACTTATCCCTTCCATCACTCCAGTTTGGCCATGCACCCTGGGAGGGAGGGCCTGCTGAATGTGTATGCACATGGTTGTTCCCTTCACCTTCTTCAAGTATTTGGCCAGATGTTACCCTCACTTGGTCACTTTCTATATCCATTTTATTTATTTGCTATTATTTTACTTTTGGGGTGGTACTGGGGAGTAAGTCTGGGACCTTTGCACTGAGCTGTGTCCCTCAGTCTTATTTTTATTTATTTGGGGATTTTTTGAGATATGGTCTTGCCAAGTTGTTACTTTACCTAGATTGGGCTAGAACTTCTGCTTCAGCCAACCAGAGTGGTAGGATTATAGTTGTGTGCCACTAAGCCTGGGTCCATTCTTTTTGATGTTTGTTTGTTTGTTTGTTTGTTGAGACAGGGTCTCGCTTTGCAGTACAGGCTGGTCTTGAGCTCACTATGTAGCCAAGGTTGGCCTCAAACTCGTGGCAATCCTCCCATGTCAGCCTCCCAAGTGCTAGGATTACAGATGTGTGGCACCATGCTCAGTTCCATTCTATTTTAATATACCAATGCCAAAAGGGGGGGGGGCAGGGATTTAGCTCAGTGGTTCTGGCACCTGCCTTGCAAGTGCAAAGTCCTGAGTTTGACCCCTGGTACCAAAAATAAAAACCTTTTTTCTTTTTCTTTCTTTTTTCTGGTACTGGGGATTGAACTCGGGTCTTTGAATGGTGAAACCACTGAGCTAAATCCCTGGCCCGATTAAAAGAAATTTTTAAAAAAGGTTGATCCCATTCTATTTTAATATAAATTACAAACTCTACTTCCAGCCTTCCCCCACTCCTGATTAACTTTTCTTCATGGCATGCATCTATCTCAGACATTCTATATATTTTATTTATTAATGGTGTTTATATCTCTCTTCACTTACTCAAAGGTCAGTTCCACAGGAGCAGGTAGAGTTTATCTATTTTGTTCACTGTCATATATCCAGCATTTAAAAGGTGGCATAATACATTGTGTTGAATTAAGTTGAATGAAATGCATCATGACTGTGCTTTCCTGAAGTTTTTCCACAAAAACGTTTTTAGTTTTGTTTTTCTGTTTGTTTGTTTGTTTGAGACAGGTCTGATTGTGTAGTTCAGGTTGGCTTTGAATTCCTGGTGATCCTCCTGCCTCTGCATCTCAAGTGCTGTGATTTCAAGCATGCACCAGCAGGCCCAGCCTCCACCAAAACTTTTAAGCCTTCAATTACAACTTTTCAATAGTTGGCTTAGATCTGTAGAGTGTCATTTTTATTGGAGGGTTTCTATACATATATACACCATATTGAATAATTTTACTGACAATGATCACATTATAATAAATTATATCTTACATCATAAATTAAATTTTCACTCAAAATGAGGTATCGTTTTCCCGTAGGACAACTAAATATTATGAATTCCCCTAGAATGGCATCATTAAGTTTAACTCTTACAATGCACTTATTAATAGCAGGATAGTTTTGATACTTTTTACCAACTATTCTTTAATTCCAGAGGCAAATAGCTAGACATTCATGATGGTTATAATAGTTTTCTCCCTGAGAACTCATCATGAATTAGCAGTGTTTAGTTTTTTAAATAATCTAATGTGTTAGTTTAATCATTCTGCCTAAACTTTAAAGATTATTTTATTATTATGTAGAAATGCAACATAGTAAATATTTTTACTACAAATAATGTAATCAATTTTGAAAAATAAACAATGGCCAAGCAAAAACAATTGTCTGCATTTTTCATAATCTTTACTTCTATAAATTCAGACTCACGATTATTTTATACTTTTACTAAGGACTAGATCTAAGGCAAAAAATATATTCATAAGTAGACTAGTAACTTGAAACTAGCCAGTAAGAGAGATACATGCTATTCTTTCTAATTTGTCAGTAAATAGAACTAAGAAATGATAAAATAGTATGCTGTTTAAAACAAAACAATATTGGAAACAAACAAAAAGTACTAAAAGAAAAACTTACCTTCCATCGAAGGTTATTATATGTGGGTCAGTAAATGAGTAACAGTAAGCAGTTGGGATATCCTTGACTCTGATCTTAAAAATAAAAATACTTCGGTAAATACAACCATCAGTTGTTATTTAGGGATACTAAATAGTTTGCAATTGCAATGAATTCTTGTTTTATCATTGTTTTGAAAACCAAGCATTTTAAACACTAAAGTAATTTACCAAATAATCTTAGATAAAATTGATGATATAATGATACAATATAAGTATCTGTTAAAGCTTAAATTATAAAGATCATTTTCTAATTTGTCAACCTGGACGCTGTCTGGAATGTAGCCATTCCACAGGAAATCCTCATTAACTATCGGTTGCACTATGATGTTTGTGACTCTGTCTCCATCTGGGAAAAAGTCTGGTACAGCAGTGTAGTTCACAAAAGTGTAACTACAGATTCCATTGGCACAGGGTGAGGTCTGGTGAAGGTCCACATGACAGGAAGACAGTGCCAAATTTAAGCCAAGGTGTTCTTTACCTGTTTGAATGAAAAAATATGTTGAAAATTTTCCTATGGGTATATATCCTAAGCAAAACATGTAATAGCTTTACTAACATCAAACATTGAACTAAAAGATTAGTCTTAAATTCTCTCTTCAAAAACATTGTTTTGATTTTTGTCCAAATTAAAACAAAGCTATGGAATCTACCTGATCTTAACATAAATGTATTTGCATATACATATACATACATATTATTTTTAATAAAGTTAAAAATTCACATACAGCTAGATAAAATTCAAAAGCAATAAATAACACAAAATAATGATAGAAAATGTTAAATACTTGACTTGATCAATACATAGTGCACACATGTATTGAAGCATCACACTGTACTCTATAAACATGCAAGAATTATGTGTTAAAATATTTTTTAAAATTTAACAAGAAAAAATCAGTAAATAAAAGTTAGCCTTGTTTCTATAAAAATCATAATTCAAAATACCGAGAAATATAGTTTGATTTTTTTTCTGGTAACAATTGGGCTTAGGGCTCAAATACTTCTTTAATATTTTTCAGGACATGTATTCCTGTTCCATCCATTGTTCAATGGTAGCAATGCATTTAATTATTTATATAGAGTTTATCATCTTGAAAATTGAAAATATGAAATAAAATGACCCTCAAACCAGTAGTAAACTATCTCCTTTTACTTTCCAAATGTTTCTGAACATATTCAAAATCCTGAGATGCTACCTCAGTTATGGAGCAAAGATTAATAAAATGAATTTGGAAAGGTAAAGCTAATACAAAATGAAAGAATTTTGAAATTTGTGTAACTAAACAAAAAGAACAGATTCCCCAAAAAACTGGACATAAAGGATGTATGTTTTCCTACATTAATGGTGACTACAAAGTCCTTCTGAGAACCAGGCAGGGAGAAAGAAATTTAAAATTTTCTATCTTCTTTTGCATGCAGATTTTAAGGTACAAAATTATAATGCTCAGATGTGGGCACATTGAACTAGATTCAAAATCCCTTAAAAACTGTTTCCGGTTACACACTTTCCCTAGAAATATAATATACTCTTCTCTCATACATATATAAACTAATGGAAATATCCAAAGTTTTAACCTTCTCCCTAAGGTGAATGTAGAATATTTCTGGTTTAGAAATAGTCCATGATATCATTTCCTGAATTTCCGGTATGAGGAACAAGTGTCTTCTCTTTAAGCTTGTAAAAAAGCAGCAGCGTATTTTCTGAAGAAATACACTGAGACACCAATTTTTTTCTCTATAAAAGCAAAGATTTAATAGAAGTACATTTAAAGAAGATACAATGAGGAATATCCAGAATGAAATCCAGAATTTTTTCTGTAAATAAAAAGAAAGCCTTTTTTAGCAGACAAAGAAAGAGAACAGGCAAACTCCTAAAATGTAGGAAATATATTCAGGGTCTCCATATGGACATAATTGACTTATTGAACAAATTCAGGGAATGATGCAAACATATTTTAAAGTATACTTGTAACTGAAGGAAATCATTATCTAATACAATTTTGGAATATATCGATAATATTATCTTCCTATTATCCGTATAAATTGTGCTAAGATTTGTATGATATTGTTTTCAGAGAAATCTTGAAGTATAACTTTTTTCAGAATCTGAGATCAGCGTAGAATTTCATATTTCTGAAGTGCAACTGAAAATAACTGTGTTGCTCATGGTGCTTCTGCAATGTGGGTAATTGGATTACATCTAAGCCTGTTTAAGTGCAAACTACCTTAGTGTGATGTCTCTAAATTCTCCTTTCTTGCTCCTTATCCATCTTTTAGTTCCCATGAACTGTATGTGGCCTTTTACTTCTCAGATTTAATTAGGTATAACATGAACATCAAGACCTAACTTGCTTTTGGTGTATTTCCTAAATAAATGTTATGATCTATAATGAAATGTCAGTGATACGTGAACAGAATTTTGATCACTCAAAAGTTCTATTTTAATCTATCTATCTGCCACTTGCTTTGAACATAGGCTTAAGGGTGTAAAGAACTCAGGCAACCCAACTACTGCTCTACCTTACTTGTCCTCTTATATTCTATCTTGTTCAATGAGAGGATTTTCATGCTTCCTATATGGCTGCAACAGTGATGTACATGTGGCCACGCATCATAACTCTATGAAGGTAATAATTTAAATAGAGAAATTATAAGACAAAAGGTCCCCAACATGAGCTTACATTAGAAAAAGAAGTGTGAAGAAAGTGTTATAAGATCCGTGTTTCATAAACTTGAATTTTTAGCATAATTTCTCACACCTTCTTTGAGGATGATTTGGAAAAATCTTAAAGAACAGTGTGTTCCTGTCTGAAAACAAAGCAAAGAGAAGAATAAGTAGGAAGGTAAGGAAAAGGGAGATGAAAAACAGGTAGAACAGGAAGAAAAGGAGGGAGAATAGAAATAAGACCATGAAAAGGAAGTTGTTCACTTTTAAAAAAAAAAAAATTATGCTTTGAGCTCAAGAAGCATAAATATAAATTGCTTTTTGATAGGTATCAGTTTGATGTACTAATATGATCAAATACTATAACCGGATGTAAACACACAACATAATTTACTATATGAGTACACGCCACAATTTATTATATGAGGAAATTTTTCTAGGGGAAAAAAGCATGTTTCCATTCAAAAATCTAATAATAAAATTAAATGAATTTAGTTTATTACCTTCATCAACAGTTTTCAGTTTTAATGAGATTTTGCATTCTTGATCAAATTTACTAAACTCAGAACAAACAATAGGAACTGTGCTCTCTATCCTCAGCTGATGTTCTTTCCCATCTTCTGATACAGTGCTCAATTCAGGTTGTAACTGATGTAAGAAAATAAAGAAGAGCAGTTTTGTT
This sequence comes from Heterocephalus glaber, assembly GCF_000247695.1. The sequence continues at coordinate 6,908,775 of NW_004624827.1, read as the reverse complement.
AAAATAGAATTTATTTCTAAAGGATAATTTTGAAAGCACATTTTCTCAGCAGCTCATCTTTTGCTAAATTAACTGGTAGTAACTTAAGCAAAATGTTTAACTAGACAAAACCAATGAAAACTAAACCAGATAAATATATAAGCAGCATGTAGAGTGCATGGAGCCACTACACTGCTCTGGATTTAGACACAAATTGGTTCCCCAAACATTTGGGCAAGGTCTAGCCTGCCTTAGTGATTCTAGTTCTGTGCAAGTTATTGGAAAATAGAGGAAATACAGATTCCTGCATTATTCCACATGTTAGCTAATGTTTGCTGACAAACCAATAAAAGAATCTGGTTATTTTGAGGGACTTATACACACCATCTTAATAAGAAATTTGGTTGTTTTAGTACATAAATCCAAGTATTGCTGTCACTTGTAAAATTTATATCTGGGCCTCTGCTTTCCACAGTTGGACCAACAAAGTATTGCTTAGGACTGTCCCTCTTCCAGTTCACCAGCCAATTTGTTTCAGAAGCAGGGATTTTTTTTTTTTAATGCACTATGCTAGCAAGTTTTGGCTAGCTCTTGAAACAGATGTTTCTCAATAGTGATTATTCTCTGTGTTAGCTTAATTAGAAACAGTTTCTGGGGGCTGCCCACTGGGCCTTGATGTTGTCTGCTGAGTGCTTAGCAATGTAGATCAAAAGATTCCTATGTTCCCAGGGTCTAAGGTCTGCTTTGCCTTAACTGTGGGTATGCTATTCCAACAGTCTAGTCCATTCTTCATTTCCCAATCCCCACTGTGTATGCATGGACTTTATCTAGAAATAGGTTTTATCTTGGTCCTAAGTCTTATTCTCATAATCTATCAATTTCCCCTTCTTGTCTTTTAAACATGAATGAGTCCAAGTCGAACTCCAGTTCTGTGAATAAGATCTCCCAGGTGCACGGTGCTTGCCAGATTTTACTCTTGATATTGTCATTGTCACACACCTTCCATCACTCTGATTCCCTGTCACCTCTGCTCACCTGTTAAAATAGCTCATTAACTCTTGGATCCTGGTGCTACAATGCAATTCACACAGCCCAGGTCTCCAAGGCAACTTTACTTCAGTCAGATCTCTATTTCCTGGCTTGATACCTCTCACCAAAAATGCACAATAACTAATAGTGATATGCTAATTTTTATTTACATGGTGGAATGAATTGTGAGAATAAAGCCTTTGTATTTTTTTGATTTTTTTTGTTATTTTTAAAAAACAAAACACATTTTTTAAAATGATGGCTTGAATTCTGAATTTTTTATTTTATTGATGATGCAAAAGCAATACTCAGTATTCAGTAGAAACTATACTTCAAATTCTGAATTTTGATCTTTTCCTTGGCCAGAGATATTATATTCCATTCGATATTCTCCCCTGATGCTGGGCAGGGCAGGAAACCACAGCTCTCGGAGAGTCATGTGATAACAAGTGTAAGTGAGCCATATTCTATAGTGTCCTATATTGCTAAGCTATTATAGTGCTAGGTAAGTTAAGTGTATTAAGTGCATTTGTGGCTTACACCATTTGCAACTTTTGATGAGTTTACTGGGAAGTAACTTTATCGTAAAACAAGAAGGATCTCTATACCCCAACTTGAGTTCATTAACAGGGGTTCTCAAACTTTGTTGTGCATTAGAATTATTAGGATTGCTCTTCAAAAATACAGACTCCTGAGTTTCAACTTTCTGATTCAGTTTGTGAAAAATCCAGGCCCATCATGGACAGAGCACAGTTTCAGGAGAATAATGTTTCTGATCCCTCCCCACTGCTACTTACCTTAATGCCTGCAAAAAATTCTCTGCTTTCACTAGCCAAACTCTGTACATGTGGTTTCTCCAAGAGAAAGACAGAAGCACTACAGAATATCTATGAATACAGTTAACAAACATTTAGCTATAAAATTATGTATAAATTGTTATCTTTAAATTCTTAATTTAATTAGAAGATACTGCCAAGAGATAAAAGAACTAAATAATTTAAATATTTGGCTGAAATTTTACAAACATTCCATCATTATAAAACATCACTTATTTGAACCTTAATATAAAGGGGAAATAGATTTTTATTTAATATGTATTTGAAAGTAGATAAAAACTGTATCATTACTGAAAAAAGTAAAACATTGTTTTCCAAAGTATAAGGATTTCATTTTAAAACCTGAAAAAGACATATAATTCTAAAGATTCATCAATAATAATCAGCAAATTTCTAAAAGGAGATGTTCATATTCAGTCAGACTATATTACTGACTCATGCAATTATCACTAGAATTAGCACAATTGCTTTGCAGCAATTGTGGGGACAAATATTCTGGGGACATATATATATATATATATATATATATCCATATTTGATAAAAATGACATTCATGAAAATAAATGATAATCCAATTTTTTAACATACCTTATCTCCAAGTCTGAGATTTATGCCATCAAGCTCTAAAAGAGAGAATGCCTGAACTGTGGTCTCTTGTTTCAGCTCTTCTTTGATCTCTTGAGAAGAAAGCCTAGACCACACTACAAGAAATCCCACTGAGTTGTTGGTTGGGGAAACATCAAATGCACACCTACAGAAAAGCCTGGACTCAATCACTTCCACCACAACCTCTGGCCTTCCGGGAGGTGAAGGTGGCGATGAGGCCAAAGACTGACCTAGTGGAAGAAAATGCATAATTTGTAAATTAAAGATTTTGAAGAATGAAGACTGGCTTATGGAAAAAGCATAGAAAGATTATAACTCTGGTATTTCTCTTAAGTAAAAATGAAATTAAATGCAGAAAAGATGATTATTTTCTAGCAGTCAACAAAATACATACATGGTTTGATCTCTATATATGTATTGTTTGATAGCACAGCAATTTAGCTCATCAAGCTTATATTGATGCCAGTTGTCTGTCTATGAAAAAATCTGTTTCTTGAAAATAAGAGTAATTTACTTTTTAAGGCAATTATCTTTTCTAAAAGATTGAAGAAACAAAATTCAAGTTCTTTACATTATTATTTCTTGTTATAAAGAAAAAAGTCACTGTAATATAAAAGCACATGACTTTCTTTTATTTTTATAATTTACTCTTAGAACTCAACTTCAGCCATGAAGAGATATTCATCCTGGGGATGACCATACTGACAGTGAAATAAACTGTCAAGTTTTAAACAATAACCTTATTCTGTTCAATTTTCTGAGGCTAAAACAAAATAAAAATATTTAGAGACCTTTCAGAGCCTCAGATTTCATTTTGCAAATGCTCAGAGTCAAAAAAATGAAAATACATTGTTAAGTTTCTAAAAGCTAACTTAATCTCTAACCTAAAAGAGGTTAATTTCAATTTCTGCCTATTTTTTTGAAAAGTGCAGATTGAAAAGAGAAAAACTTTAAATACAACTAACGTCTTCGGTGTTTTTGTTTGGTATAAAAGCCATCTTTGGGGCCGGGATTTAGCTCAGTGGTGCCGCCGCCTGCGACACAAACGCAAGGTCCGGAGTTCAATCCCCGGTACCAAAAAAAAAAGCCATCTTCCCAGAAAACAAAATGGAATTGTACTGCATAATCTGATTTCTTAGGTTACAATAATGACCAAGGGCCAGGCATTTAGGTCAGTGGTTCCAGTGCCTGCCTTGCAAGCAAGCGCAAGGTCCCAAGTTCGACCCCCAGTACCAAAAAAGAAAAAAAAAAAAAAGTACAATAATGAACCAATATCTACTAATGTTACAGAAGGTGCTCCTACATTTTAATGCTTTTTTGCTGAGTACTTAGTCATTATTTACCTCAGAAATATTAAATCAATCAGCAGTTACTATATATTTGAAGTTTTCTTTTCACATTATTGAAAAATGTTTTTATAAATAACTGTGCTTGCATATTTCCTTGAATAGTTCTCTAAAATAGATTTGTGGAAGTATAAATGTAGGTACAAATACATGTAGATTTTTAAGAATGTTGAGATAAATTACCAAATTTTCTCATGAAAAATCCTACCAATATTCACACTTTCTTTTCTCTGTACTTTGGCTAACTGCAGGAATATTTCTTAAGCCATGATAACATTATTTTTTTATATCTGTCAGGTGGTAGCATTGTCTATTATTAATATAATTCAACATTTAAAGTCACAGAATATAAGTAACTACTTGAAATTACTAATTTATATATATATGCACAATGTTTAAAAAGAAAACCACTAATTAATAAATATGTCATTTAAAAAGAAAATGTTATACATACCAATACAGTCACCTCTGATTTCTATTTCTTCAGGGCCACAAGTGTGTAATTTTGTATCAGAAATAGCTGCAAAAGGTTAGTTTTACATTTATTCAACTGGGCATAAAGATATAAACATACGTAGATTCAAAGTAAAATTCCTCTGAAAAGTATGTTTTAATATTGGACCAAGACTTTCTTAGTTGTACACTCTGTTGTTTTTTTCATAATAGATGTTTTCTTTTTAAGGATGAACTGGTAAGGACAGGGCCTATATTTCAAAATAGTCATAGCTTTTATATCCCACATTCTAAATCTGAATCTGCATTATTAAATAATGAAACACACTGACAATCAAAGCAGTAGGGATTCTTGTGGAGAGTAGAAATGTAATATGGTATGGTCACTTTGAATGACAACTTGGAAATTTCATAGAAAATTAAATGTACTTATCATAATACAGAAAATCATACTTTTTGGTATTTACTCAAAAGAGATGACAACTTCACACCAAAACTTGACTCTGAATATTTATAGCACCTACCTTATTTCACCATTAGATAATTGTATAATTAATATTTTTATGGGTAACAATTTTGGTTTTACATTTTAGAAATATTTCCTTAACTTATGATATTCATATTTTAGCTTTATTGAAGTTTTATATTTTAGCTTTTATATTTGGGTATATAATTATTGCAAGGACTTGGGGCTCTTTCTTTTTTGTATTTTGGTGAAAGGTATGGACTAAAGTTGGCTTTTTTGCATATGGATTATATTTCATGTATGTGTAGACAATATTATTTCTATATTACTGTGTTGAAAATCAGTTAACCATATGCATGTTAGTCTATATATGGGCACCGTTTTTCCATTGATCTATCTGCTTATCCTGATAAAAATACTTTATATACATGATAAGCCATCTCAACAGGTCAGACTGAGAATATTATCTTTCTTAACTAGTCTCTATTATCAGATAATATAAGTAATAAATAGAGTAATAAAGTAGACAATAATGCCTTATTTGCTTACAGATTTTTTTGACCAGTAATGATATGTTTACATCAAATTTAGAAGCCATTTGAAAAAATATATAGTAATAAAAATAGAAAGTGGAGTTGGAGTATTTGGCATTACTTTTAAGAAAAAAGAATTAGTTATAAACTGCCATTAAGTATTCAAATTGTTATTTTCCATTGACTATTGGTAGAAATACTTAACTATGGAGAAAACTTACGTTCTTTATGCTGACATTAAGAGATAGATTTTTAGGAGGTAAAGGTGTTAGAAACATTAAATTCCTTTTTCTAACAATGCTGGTTCAAATTTCATAGCTATGAAAAGCAAAATTATTTTTAAGATTTGAAATTAAAAAAATATTTGATATTTATTATATCCAATTAGGTTATTAAAATTCAAAACAACAGATTTGTGTGTGTGCGTGTGCGTGTGTGTGTGTGTGTGTGGTGCTAGGGATTAAACCTAGAGCCTCACACATGCTAGGCAAGCAGCCACTGAGTCACTGACCCAGTTTTAACTACTCTATGTAGTTTTTATTTAACTACTCTAAGGCCTAAATAACTATTGTATTTGTTTTGCTGTATCTGTGCTTTCTGGTTTGTTAGTTTGGAGAATCTAATGGCTTCACCATGAAAATGTTTTAAGTGTTACTGATACAATAATTACTGTTTGCTGAATTAAATGTTTGCCTCATTTAATAACAATGATCTATTCTAGCATGTTCCAGGACTTGAGTCTCCTACATAGATTTTAAGTTTCATTATTGTCTAAATAGTCCAGGCCAAAAAAATAAAAAGAAGCAAACAAATGATGTCATTACATAGTTTCTGTTTTGAGTCTCTTGCATCTGAGAAGTTGGACCAGTAATTCTACTAAACATTGCAATTGAGTACAGTGTTTTTGAGTCCCTATTTTGTTCAGGACAACAGATCACAGCACTCTAACGTAAAGGGCACATTGTCTAATTTGAGAGTTCCTAGTCATAGTTGAGTACAGGCTGGCTCTTTTCCTCTATTTATCTAATCATGTATTTATATAGTAAGGACTCATGGATATTTATTTTATTCTTTGATAGTAGGGATTTATGTACATTTGTTTATTTCATTGAGACATATCCAGTTTATTTTTATATTTTTCTGAGATACTCCACTAGAAAGTAAGTTCCACAAGGACAGAGATCTCATTTGTCTTGGTCATAACAGTGAGCCCAAAGCCTAAAATAATTCATGGCACAAGATATATATTCATTAAATATCAATGAGTGAAATATGAAATAATATAAAATCTAAATTTTTGTAATTTTTACTTACCATCTAGAGAAAGGGTGTGAGGAAACTAAAGAATTTTTAATGCAATCATAGTATGCAGTGGGAAAATGGTGAGAAATCTTTTCCACGTTAGCATACATTTTTGAGCACTTTAAGAATTTGCAGTCCAGGCATAGTAGTGCATGCCTATAATCCTAGCACTCTGGAGGCTGAGGCAGGAGAATTGCTGCAAGTTTGAGGCCAGCCTGGGCTACATAGTGAGTTCAGGGCCAGTGTGAACTACATAGCTAGACTGTGCCCCCCTAAAAGAATCCCAAACAAACATGACCAATTTAAATTGGAAATTTAGCTTCTATTTACCAATAGTGGTAGATCAGTCTCTTACTGAAATTTGCATTAGCTCAATACAACCTGTCCGGAGAATAGCACAAATACAACTAGAGTCTCATAAATAGTAGTTCATGCATATTACCAATATTTTCTTACCGTCTGCACAGTAGCCCATACATCCCTGAGTGGGTTGCAGAAAGTACACGAAAAAATTCCCACAGTTTCTTACAGACACTGGAATTTGAAAGAGACAGCAGTCTTTCCTAGGACTAAACAAAAACTGCCATGTCGCACAAGCTGTCAGATGCTTGGTCTCCCCAGGAGGGGGCAGTGTTTCTGAATTTCTCAGAGACAGCCAGATGGGGGCCTGAGTTCCACAGTGGTTCATCTTTTGCATCAGAAAAAACAAAAATTGGAAATGTAATTTATTTTCATACAGATAAATCGACTTTGCATTTTCTTCCAAACAATCTTTAAAATACAAAATTACTAATCATTTTAAAGATCTATTAGCTTGTACTTGTAGCATAAAGAATAGCAATTTTAAATAATACTAAATTTAAAGGTAGATACCTCGTAATTAATACAATGTTATTCAGTGTAAGTACCTTTATTCTATTTGCTGTATCTTCATTGTAAACTAGAGAAATATGATGTCTGGTAAATTACTAAACTAGATGATTTATTCTAAAACGAGATAAGCTAAACTTATCTAACATATAGCAAAGACAAACTGATCTTGGAGATTCATTACAAAATTTCTAGAAATAGTATATGTAAGAAATTAATGTATAATTCAACATGCAACCAAAACCAAGCAAATGTAACGATCATTCAAAATCAAGTGATGAAACAATTATTTAATAATTTGGGAAACAATGAAGTTAAAAGCACATTTGAAGCCTATTATGATAGTCATTTACAGGTAGGAAATGTTAATTAAACAGAAAAATAAGAAAAAAGTACATATTTTGGGAGAATTGATTAAATGTATGCCCTTGGATAAGGCACTGAACAGGCTTCTGTTTCATATTAGGTGGTTAATAGTATTCACCTCAAAGTGCTATGGAAATATGTAAATGCAATAATGTATGCAATGCAATGTCTACCTGGCAATGGCTCAATATTATTAAACCAGATGACAATTCTTAGTCTTGCTATTTCCATATTTTAAAACAAAGAAAAGTATCACACAGGGAAGATTGATAGATATGACTAAATAATAGTTTTTAAAGTATAAGTTAGATAAGGAGTAAATTTTTGTAAATAATGTTAAATTTAGTATGGTATATTATTTATTGTTATATCATTATATTTATCAATTTTATTTTAATCATGTATATTACCCATTCAAAAACTCTCAGACTAAAAACTTATCATTTATAAAAGAAATTCAGGTATGAGTATTCAGTATTGAAAAAGGCATTTTCTACTAATATAGGAATTACAATTTTATATTATGTTTAATATAATTTTCATAAAAGCTCCCAAAAGATTAATTTTCATTAATTTTATAAAAAGATTTATAAAAATCAATCTTACTAAACACACTAAAATTCTAATAATGATGTATAAGTATACACACTTGTTAATTCATAATTACTTATAGAAAAATTCTGAATGTGCATACATACGGCAATGGCTTAAATATAGTATATATTTATTACAAAATACTATTTTCAAAACTGATGAGAAAGACTTTATAAAGCAGGAACATGCTAATGTTATAACTATAATTAGAAAAAGTCAACAAAATAATATAAGAAAGGAGAAATAATAGCAAAATGTTAATGATAGTTATGACTATGTGAATAAATGATGAATAAATGTTCCATTTCTGTCCTTTATTTTTTAAGTTTTCTATTTTCTATGCATTACTTTAAACATCGCCAAGTCAAAATTTATTTAAAAAGAATTGTATTATCCCGCAGTAAAAAAAAAAAAAATTATATTAATTCTTCACTGAACGCTCTAAATTCTTGGTTCAAGAAGGGATGGGGATGCCCAGGAAACACTTCTCCATGGGCACAGTATGACAAGTCTTAGTTGATATCTACAAAAAGAGACACCTCTATTTTCATTTGTTGAGGTTCTAGATCAATTGTTGCTCATTCAATCAAAGGAAAAGAGCACAAATGTTAAAGAATATAGTGAATTTCCTGCAATTTTCTTGAATTTTAATTTTAAATCCTGATTTTTTTTTAGTTTTTTGCAAGCAAATCTTGACAAAAGTGACAAATTAAAAAAGAAGACAGCCATATTGTCATAAGTTAAAATTAATTATTAAAATGTGAATTTTTCTCTGAATTCTTAAATTAATGCTTAAAAAGGAAAATCATTCCTGTTTCTGCATAATTCACAAAATGTGGGTGATGGTAAGGAAAAGAAATCTTGTGCTGAGAAATAATCCCACATGACATAGTCTCACTCCGAATGATAAATAGTAACTGCATATCCTCCAGGGCAAAAAAAAAAAAATTTACCTTAAAAAATGAAATAATACCTAATATAGTGTATGATTATAGAGAATAAACTCATAAGTGATGATAAGTATCTTCAATAGTTGGCAAGTGTGACACTGGACATATTTCTGGAATGTCACAGTGCCTATATTAGCCATGTATCACAACTGAACACTCACTTCTGTCTGGACTTTCTTGGGAAACCAGACAGCTGAGAGAGATGGCGGCTTGTGATCAAGAAAAAGGCCTCATGCTGTGGGAAACACTGCATATTGTGCTGCTTGCTTCCAGGTAATGACTGTTCACGTGGCTCAAACTCTTGGACTCTGTTTTCATCTTTAGAAGTAAGCTACTTCAAAGCCTCAGAGAAATCAAGTGAAGTTCTGAGTTGCAAAATATATGTCAGGTTGAAGCCTTTCTTTACCATTTTGATCCTGTAACTGAGGATGATGAGGTAAAGGATTTAGTCTTTTATGAGATTTAGTCTTAGTCTCATTCTTTACATTATGTGGGTGGAAATATGGTCCCAATAACAAGAGTTGAATTGAAAGGCCAAGTGGTCAAAAGTGTCATAAATAGAGATGACGGTCATTCCCTGAATGTATTACTAGCTGAATGGGGACCATCAATGAATTAGGGGAAATTTGAATTTGAAAAAATCATCATTCAGATAACTAGAAATCTCAACAGAAATTCAAGGAGGATCTTGATAAGGAAGCAAGCTAGCTGAATAATACCCAAGAAATCATGTTTTGCATTTGTTCTTCTTGTTCTTATTCTTAGAAGCATTTTAGAAGAAAATGTGTGTATCAAAGCTTTCAGCATGAAAGAAATCACTCAGGCTAGTTCACTGAGCAAGACCTGCCCTATAAGAGTCATCGTATAGTGTGCTCCAGAGAGTGAACTTTGTGAAAAAAAATTTAAGTTGTAGAAAACTACATTTGAGGGCCAGGGATTTAGCTCAGTGGTTCCGGGGCCTGCCTTGCAAGCGCAAGGTCCCGAGTTTGGTCCCGAGTTTGATCCCGGGTACCAAAAAAAAAAGAAAGAAAAAAAAGAAAAATACATTTGATGTGATTCCACATATGAAAGTTTAAAAATAGACAAAATTAAGCCTAGTGTGCTAAAAAATGCAGTGCTTGTCTGTTCACAAACAATAAAAACCAAGGTATGCTGGCTCCCCAAACTGTGGGGTTAGAGAAGGAGCCCCGGTGGGGTGAGGTCAGAGAAGTGAATTTGCTGCCAGTGCAGTCAGTGCTTGCAAACTAGGGCCAGGAAATACTTGATTTCCCAGCCAAGCTAGGTTCTCCTCAGTCTTTCATTAGCAAGTGCTCTACATGTAGGCTTCATGCCACTAAAGCCTACAGTAGCAGTCAGCAGTAACTGCCAAGAATTGAAGCACAAAAATACGTAGCATTTACTGTTTGCAGGTTATTTGCGCTTAAGCCCTGGAGAATGATTGTTTATATTTAATATTTGGCTCTCTTACTTGCTAGCTGGGTGGCTCTAAGAGGATTAGTCCTAAAAACCTGCATGCCCTGCATTGTTTGATGGAGATAATGATTACTAATAGACTGTATCCTAGAGCTGTCAAAATTATATAAGCTATGGGGGGTGTGGACTGCATGGAGCATAACATTAACTATTCCTATTGGTATTATTATTAGACTAGGTAATGTAGGAATACTCCTTTGAGTTAACTCAACCCAATACATAATTAGGCCTATGTAGAAATAAATTGCCTGTATGATTCAGTCTTTACATTAAAAAGCACCTATGGAAAGCCACATGTAGGTTTTAGTGAGCTGAAGTACCTCAACACATTTGGTTGGCATCTCAGCAGGTCTGTCAAAGATGAGGAATTGATACCATCCCGGGGAGAGGGAATGGTCACAGATGAGGTCTTGACCAGCTGCCTGCTGAAGGTGCATGGAGTCAAAGTGGATACTTCTGTAAGGACTCTGAAGAATCTGGTGGCCCTCGGGAGAGCACTCCTGGGCTAGCCAGAAAGAGAATGGTCTTTATGTAACGTGCTTTGTTCATTGGCATAGTTCAGTTCTCAAAGAAAACTGATTTCCAAAACAAAAATAAAGCAAACCATTAGAGTACACAAAAGCTGTCTGAATCCTCTAAGTCTCTCAGTAAGTCAAGGATGGTTTAACTCGCACTTTTCATTGACACAATAAACAACTCAGCAAAACCCTTCAGAAGGCATTTTTGAGGGACTTCGAGACCTTTATTTTCATTTTATTTTAAAGAGGCAATAGAGCTGATTGCTCTTGAGTTAGGATTTGTTTATTGTGACCATCTCAAATCCAGGCCCTATAGAGATTCCTCTTGGGCCTAGTCCCCTCCTCCTCCAGATTTCAATGTTACTATGGATCCTCCGGGAGCATATCCCACCCCACCCCCCAAGAAGACACACGCCCCTCCAGATCCTATCTTTTCTACATCCTGGAATGCAACAAACTGAATTAATCTTTTAAGGTTGATCTAATTTTGGTGACTCCTAAAGTCCCTTTAAAGGAAGTTTCCTGCATTTTTCGGTGCAAGAAAGAACATAAAGTTGTTTAAGTCCATAACTCCCTCTTCCCTTCCCCTTCCTTTCCTTCCCTCCCTCTGCCTTTCTTTTCTCTCTTTCATATTTGAGTACCATTTACAGTGAAGCACAGAAAAAGCAAGGGGGTAGAGGAGCACATTTAGATAAGAAACAAGGAGAAAGGAAGAATTTGAGTTACTTTCAAAGAATCTGGTTTTTTGTGTGTTAAATTAAAGAAGTGGGACAGGGTAGTCTTTACATAAAGATCTCTTTTACAGTAGAAAATCTGATTTTAAAAGATAAAATGAAAAATATCATGGGAGAAGAGGGGAAGGGGATGAAAAAAGAATTAAGATGTGTTATGTACATGTACCAACTCCACACACGGAATGTAAATTTGTACTGCAAACCTGTACCAATAAATGTTTTATCAAATCACACATAAAACAACTTAGTGATTCACTGTAAGAATAAAGTATTCTTCGATTATTTCTGAAGGTGGGGATGGAAATCATTCAACTTGGAACTCAATTCTTCTGATAACTGGGATCTATTTGCCTCTAGGATACCTGACAGGTTCAGCAAAGGCGTTTTACGGCAGATTAGAAGGAATTTAAAGAGCAGGGAAGCAGCAAGAAACAAGACAACAAAAACAGGACGCAAGGTCCGAGACAAGAGGAGGCTGTAGCCATCCGCATGCAAAATAAAGCCAAAGAGCAGCAGAGGAAAAAGTGACCCCTCAAAAACAGCGGGACCAGGAGAAGGTTCGTGGGGTCAGACCTCAGAGGAGGCGCGCATAAACCCGGGTGGCTCCGCGTTCTCCGAGAAGCAGCGACCTACCTGGCTGGGCTTCCCCCGAGGGCAGGAACGCCAGCGCCAGCGCCAGCGTCCAGGCTCCGCTGCCCGGCATCGCTGCGGTGGCGACAGCGAGGGGCTCGCTCTGGGGCGCGCATCCGGCCTGGACCCAGAGACTCCTCCTCCGCAGCCCGCCCTAGACCGCGAACCGCCCCCCCCCCCCCGCGTCCCAGGCGCCAGCCTGAGCCCCACAGCCGGGGAGGGAGGGGGTAGCTACAGCGTGGTGACCCTAGAACTGATCATGATCAGAGGGACCTGCAGTAAAAAGAGGCCAAGGGATTCAAAGTTGCTAGCACAGGTGAGCAGCTGCCCAGATGCTTCTATTACTTCAGGTCCGTGAGGTGAGGAAGCGAGGAGGGAGTCGAGATTAACTCTGGAGGATCAGAAGGTTTGCCAAGGCACTACGACAGGTTTTTCAGAAGCGGGAGCCACTGCGTGTAGCCACGTCGGTTTGTCGCCATGGTTTTGCAGATGAATCCCAGCGCTCCCTCAGGTGTCCAGTGGTGACCCCGTGACTCAGCACAGGCCCCCTTGACCCCAAGATGGGTCTTATTCACTGAAGTGTTTTTCAGAGGTATAGTTGCCTCTGCAAAGGAAATGGCTCCTTTTTCCAACTGATCTTTCTTTCTCTTTTTCTTTTTTCATCTACAGATGAAACCTGCCTCTTCCTAGATTTAAGTCAAACCTGTCTCGGAATTTCCTTGCTTGGAGCCTGTAGCTGAAGGGAAAGCAATCACTCGTCAGCAGAGGGCAGTGTGGAGACACCTAATCTGAACCCCAGGGTTCAGATCACATTTTTGTCTGTAAAGTTGGGGGGCAGGGGAGGGGGGCTGCTTCTGATGGGGAAGCCAGGAGGTTCCCAAATGCATAGTTTCTTTTAAAATTGTTAATACTTCTTCATTATTTGAAGGGGAATTACCACTTAAAAGTTTAAAACCTGTCTCAAAAACTGAAAGTGTCAACCCATTTGGAAAATAATTTATCTGTGTTGAACAAAACTCGTTTTCAGCTCCCTTTTTATATGCTGCTAGGCTGCCTAATTTTCTAGGATCAACGTGAAGTATAATTGAAATATAATTGGCAGGAGTGGCCAGGCAATTTTCATATTAAAGTCTAACTATGGAAGAGCAATTTCATGTGGGCAGGATGAAAACCTACAGAGTTCTTAGTATATAATCTGAGTTTCAGCTTATACATTCTTAATAAAACTGAGGCAGAAAAGTAAACAACAGTTTTCTCAGTGTATCTCTGAAATCCAGAATAAAAAAATAGTTTTAATCAGGATCAAGCCATAGCATGCCTTTTGTAAATTGTCTAGCAGTAGTTGTAGAAATATAGTTTAACAAACTTTCATAGTTTTTTGAAAGATAATATCATATCTGGCTTCTGTCAAACATGCAGTATAAAGTATATATACTTATATTTCCCTTAAGTTTTCAATTTACAATGACCAGCCTATGAATTTATAATATACTTATACCAAAAACCAATTTTCCACCTTATAAACTGAGGAAGGAAAACACTAAAAACAATTTTTCAGCTCTTAATGGAAAATTGATCTAAACTGGCTTTGAGCTCCAAGAATGTACTAAACACAGGACTATAAAAAAGAGCAAAAAGTAATAAAAATGGTGTTCTACAGTGTATCTAGTAGGGTTAATCAGAAATTGGTATAAGATGTTTTTTACATTTTTTATTTTTGAAAAAAAGAAAAATATCTACATCCTACCCTCATTAAAGAAACTTATGGTATTTGTAAAATTCAGAAAATGTCGATGTGGGATACAAAAGAATATGGGAAGAAGTGAAGTCACAGCTATCAAGTACAATATATGTAGCTTAATGGAAGGAAAACTCAGGAAACACTTTCAAATGATGATTTTCTTAGAAAATGAAATAATTCAGGTCTTGTAGTTTCATTTAAAAAGTAATCATGAGACTTTATAGTCAAAATACCAAATTCAGAGGGCAGAGTGACACAGTGGCTAAGCACAGAAGATACCAGCTCTACATCTAGGCCTGCTGCCTGTTTCCTGGCTCTTTGAAACCTTGAACAGGACACTCAACCCCTCTTAACCTCATTTTTTTATAATAAAAAAAAATAATATTTACCCCATAGAGTTTAAGAATTTAAGTGTATGTATGTTTTGTGAGTAGTAGAATGGGGCTCAAGGAAGAGTGAGAGTGAACTCTTGGAATAGTGTCTGGTCTAGAGTAGCTATTATGACTGAATATAATAGTTTACTGTTATAGAAACAAAGGATAAAACCTCCATAATTAAACCTTTTTCTTATCTCTCTATTATAAAGGTATGATGTTTCTCAGTATTATTCTATTACAGTGTCCCGTATGATTTGGAGCTGACTAACTGAAGAAACACATCATTATATAACATGAATTCTTCACAAGTGCTACTGAAGGAGAGAATTCTTACTTCTTCCTGAAGCCTGGTAGCAAAATGAAAGACCAGTAGTGTTGGTTGTGTGATTATTTGTGCTGAACTCAAGTATAGTCAGAAGCAGAAACCAAGCCCTATTTGGCTCTGACTGTGGCAGAACAGAGAATGCCAATCTATGGAGACAAAAAAAGGCTGAGGAGGATGTCCAAGGAGAAGAGAAGAGAAAAGTGAGCGTGACAGAGAAATAGGAAACCACACATAGGCACAGAGATTTGGAGAGAGAGAAACACAGAGAAAGACAGAAATAAAAACAGAGACAGACAGGCAGAAAGAGAGTCTACTTCCTAGGGGTTTTCTACTCTGTGGCTCCATAATCTTTGGACAACTGCTTATATTTCCTGCTTTGGAGTTCCATGAAATAGTCTCAATACATTGCCTACTGTTTGGTTTTAAGTGACTCTGAATTTGTTTCTTTGTTATTTACAATGAAAAGAATAGTGTCTAATATCAGTAGAAAATATAAACCATGTAAATTATTTTATATTTGCTTGTGCTTATGAAGGTCGGTAGTGAAAAACAGGGAAAGTACCATCATGATTTATATTTAAATACTGCAGTCATTTGTTGGAAGGGAAATAGACTACTTGTCTGGCAAGAAAAGCCCATTAATCAAAAAGTTGTAAGGGAAAGTATGGTTTGATTGTTTGCACAGTTACAAGAATGAGCAGATAATTTTAGTATCTTTTAAAGGAAAATAATGCCATGTTCGAAAGGCTGAAATATCATAGCTGCCTTTTTTCCAAGTAGTCTGATGATCGCCTACAAATGAATAATAATTTTATTGTGGTCAGTTACAGAGACTGTAACTGCAAATGGCTACCAGACAGACAGAGGTATGATTCTCTGGTATTGAAGCCCAACAAATAAAATTTACCAAATGTATCCTGTCTTTACTTTTCATGCATAAGCCAAGCTTGCTCCTATTCCTTCTCTTCTTGCATTTCAGTTTCTTATTTTAATTATTTACAAGTTAATGGAAAAAAGCTGTATGAATAGAGAACCAGCTTTACTTAAATACTTTAAAGAAGAAAATAAATTTATAGCTGAAAAGAAGATGCTCTGAAATCTGCATTACAAAACTATTTTACTCATGCCATACTTTCTTCTTTAATTATGGAAAATCATCATTTTTAAAAGGAGAATAATTAAAGTGAATAATTCGTTTGGTTTCCTTAGAAAGCTGCCTTAAACTTGCCTCCTCCTTTGGTTTTTCTTGTTCTGGATGATATTGAGCAACAGATGTTTTCAAGGTTTGTTCTGATTACTTGTTAAGGATTGAATGGGAAGTTGGAGAGTGAATGTCCAGAGAGAGGAAGCTGCTTCTCCCCTCCCTTTCTAGTTTATGAGGAGGATGCCAGCAGTGGGAAGCCTCCTCCCTTGTGTTGTCATTCACTGCTCAGCCTCTGTGCTTAATCTTTTAGTTGGAGTCAAAAGAAACTTCAGCACACCTATTGCTCTGTATCATTCCTGCTGCAATACTGGTCAGATCACCAAGACTGCTGTGGGTCACTGCAGAACAAGAGTACCCTTGCTCTCTGCTTGCTTAAGGTTCAAGCTGCTCCATACCTCTGCCATCCAACAGCTAAGATGAGCTTAAGTTAAATAACGTCAGGGCTCTAGACCATGTTTCCTGAGTCCCCATTGCTAGTGGGTAAAAATACCAGTAGTACTATGACCAGGACACCTGCTTCTGCCTAGCTTTTCAAATTCAAATACTGATCTTTTCTCCTACCTCACTCTGTCTTCAGCTGACTACAATGCTATGAGTCAAGTGACAGTTTCCAAAATAAAGCAGATACCATACAGCAGGGCGGGGGTGGGGTGGGAGCTTAGTTGCTTAGTCTGCAGGTGAGTTTCACCTATCAAATGTTCTGTTTAAATTGGGCTTTTAGTCCAGGTCATTACTTAAGATTATGCCATTTTATTTCCTATCTATCTATCTATCTATACTGGAAATAGAACTTGAGTCATCCCACTGAGCTGCATCCTCAGCAACTTGTTTGTGTGTTTGTTTGTTTATATTCTGATACAAGGTCTCTTTAACTCTTAACTGCCCAGGCTAGTCTCTAACTTGAAATCCTCCTGCCTCAGCCTCCTGGAGTGCTGGGATTAAAGGTGTGCACTGCCATGCTCAGCTTTTAGTTCCTTTTAGCAATTTAAAGCAAATACAGTGTTCAACCTATATCCTTGGTTCTTATTTGTCTGTTCTACTACAGTGTAAAGTCTGTGAGGGTAGGAAGCAAGACTCTATTGTTCTCTTCTGTATCCCTGGCAGGAATGAATGTAAGATTAGTATTTTTTGTTTTGTTTTGTTTTTTGGTACTGGAATCAAATTCGGGTCCTTGTGCTTTCGCAGCAGGTGGCAAAACCACTGAGCTAAATTCCCAGCCCAAGATTTGTATTTTTAAGCAATAGCACTCAGTGTTCATATTGAAAGGTGGAATGAGGCTTTGACTCTTAATTTTTCATACTTTAAATTAAAGCATCAATCCATGAAAAATATCTCAATTATTTGGGGTATTTTTTTAATAAATTAAGTATAAAAGTATTTGTAACTCAGTTATTCTAGATGATGTTTCCTTGTTTTTCAAATTCTGTCAGATTGCAGTTATTTTCAGTTATTTTAACAAATTATTACAAGTGTATGGTGTAAAACACCACATAATTTTAACCTGATTTTCTCATCTTACAATCTTACATTTCTGGAAGTGAAAAGTTATGAAATCCCCTCTCTCCTTGTTAACTATTTCTCATTTCTTTATTTTGTTTTTTATTAATCTTTGCCTTTATTTATCTTTTTCTACATCTCTAATGAGGTATTATTGACAAATAAAAATTTATTTATCCTAAAGTATACAATGTGATGTTTTGAGACAGATACACATTTGTACGTGTTCTATACAATCAAGTTAATGAACATACCTATCACCTGTCATAGTTACCTTTTCCCTTATCATGGGGATATTTATGACACAGTCTTAGTATATTTAAAGTATAAAATACAATATTATTAACTATAATCAACATGCTGTACATTAGATTTCCAGAACTTAATTCATCTTGCTTAACCAAAATTTTATATTCTTTGACCAAAATGTTCTCATCCCCTCCTTCACCCACAGTCCCTGGCAACCACCATCCTACTCATTGCTTCTGTGAATTCAAGTGACTCTGTTAGACTCTGAATATAAGTAAGTTCTGAGTATTTTCCCTTTGGTGCTTGGTTCATTTCACTTAGAATAACCTCATTTAGGCTCACCCATGTTGTCATAAATGATAGAATTTCCTTCTTTTTGAGGTTACTATTCCACATGTGTGTGTGGATGTGTGTGTGTGCATATAATATATTCTTTTCTCACTCATCCATCAAGGAACACAAGTTAATTCCATATGTTGACTATTGTGAGTAAAGCTGCAATAAGCATAGAGGTGCAGACATTTCCCCCAGATAGTGAGTTTATTACCTTTTGATATACATCCAGTAGCAGAATAACTAAATGCTATGGTAATTACAATTTTTGAGGAACTTCAAAGCTATTTTTGATAATGACTATACCAATTTATATTTTTACCAATAATGCATGAAGGCTTTATATGTATAAAACCTTATGCTGTACACATCAAATATATGCAATGAAAATAAGTTTTTCATTTATGTTTTCTTCTAATAGTTTGAAGTTCAAAATCTTATGTTTAAATCTTTAATTCATTTTGCCTTAATTTTTGTACATTATGTGAGATAAGGGTCCAATTTTGTTTTTCTGCATGTGGATATCCAGTTTTTCCAAAACTATTTATTCAGAGATTATCCTTTTCTTTTTGTGTGGTTTTAGCAACTTTATCAAGGAACAATTGATTATAAATGGCTGAATTTATTTCTGAGCTTTCTATTATGTTTCATTGGTCTTTATGACTTTTTGTGCCAATACCATACTGCTTTGATTTCCATAGCTTTATAATGTATTTTGAAATTTGGTCCCTACAGCTTTATTGTTGTCACTCAAGAGTTCTTTGGTTACTGGGGATTTTTGTGGTTTCATAATAATTTTATGATTGATTGGAATTTTGATAAGGATTACATTGAATCTATAGATCACTTTCAATAGTATAGACATTATAATGACATTGATTTTATTTCCAATCTTGTGAACATGAAATAGTTTTTCATTTATTTGTGCCTTCTTCAATTTCTTTATCAGCATTTTATAGTTTCAACTGTGTAGACACTTCACCTCTTTTGATTAAACTTATTTTATTTTGTCTTTTTGATGCTTTTGTAAATGAGATTATTTTCCTAATTTCTGTTTGGGGGTAGTTTATTGTTAGTGTGCAAAAATATAATTGATTTTTATATGTTGTTTTTGTATCTTGTAACTTTATAGAATTTGTTCATTATAAGAGGTTGTGTGTGTGTGTGTGTGTGTGTGTGTGGTTTTAGTGTTTCCTACACAAAATCATATCATCTGCAAACACAATTTTACATCTTCCTTTCTTGTTGGATATATTTTATGCCTGTTTTTTTTTTTATCTGATGACTTTCAATACTGTACTGTATTGAAGAGAAGTGGCTGAAATCAGTTTTACTGGACTAAAGTTGTTAAGAGATCTGAATTCATTATGGAGGCTCAAGGAAAATAAATCATTTCTTTGTCTCATCCAACTTGCAGAGGCCTCTTATATTCCTTGGAGCAAAGCCTCTTCCTCACATTTTAAAGCAGGCAGGATAGCATCTTTTCTCTTTAACCTCCTCTTCAGTTCTTAAACCTTTCTCTGACTCTGACCCTCTTACAAGGACAGTTGGGATCACACTGTATTCTTCTGGCAAATCCAGGATAATCTTTCCATTTCAGACACTTAACTTCATCACCTCTGTGAAGCCCTTCTACTGTGTAAAATAACTTATTCATAGATTGCTGGATTAGAACTTGACAGATCAAGAAGGTGAGCAGGGACCATTATTCAGTCTATTGCAGCAGGGCTTTCAAAACCTCAGCTATTTACCAGAGACACATTAATGTGCTTGTATATAGCTAGCCTAAAAACTGAAATATAAATGTTATTTATCAGAAGGAAATTTTCCTGTAATGCATTGCTACTCACCAGCATAATGAGGGAACTGTACTATATGATTGCAATAAAGTCTTTTTACTGTAAAATCTGAGCAATTGAAAGTGAAAAGCTAAACAAGATGCTGCCAGACATTTTGCAGAAAATTGGATAAATACTTTTTAAAAGTTCAATTTTTGGCATTTTTATTCAATATGCTCAACTTTTAAAATGGTTACTTTAATACAGAAATTAATGTGCTTAATATTTTCCACAATGTAATTTAAACATGAGGTTGGTAGATTAATGTTTCTTTGAAGAAAGTTGAAAAAGATGTATATTTTCCTTCTCAACAGATGTCCATGTACATAAAGTAACACTGTTTCTCAGGTATACATTAAAAAATGCCTTTGCAATTAAAGAGTCTGCCTCATAAGTATCACGGCTACACTTGAATACTATCTAGACTCTTCTGGAAGCCTTAAATGAAACATTGCAGCAGGTGGTAAAGCTATGTGACATTTCTGGCTTTGTTTATATGATTTATATATCTTCCTTTTCTAAATCACAATGCATTTTGAATATCAAAATTATAACTTGTAATATAATGTACAGTTTGTAACTGGAAATAGATTAACAAAACATACTTACAGATTTCATTGAATTTAGTTCTTGTGTTACTGCCGCAAGCACCAAACTTACTTCAATTTGAAATGTACCAGCTGTTTTAGAATATGCAAACTCATTTACAAAATAGATTTATTGAGATGCAGTTTATATAAAATAAATTTCACCTGTCTTTATTATACACATCAATGAATTTTAGCATATTTACAGTATTTTACAAACTTCAATGTCATCTAATTTTAGGACATTTTCATCACTCTAAAGAGAAATCTTATACCAATTTATAACCATTCTTCATTCCAGCCTCTAATCCAAGGGAACAACAAATCTATTTTCTGTCTTTGTGTATCTGTATTTTTTTTTTGCTTCTAATTGTAGAATTTTTTTTTCTTAAATTCTTTTATTGGTACATTTTAGGTATACAATACATTTACATTTATCTTTGGGTGCTTGTACCTGTACATGATGTATCTTGGTTCTTATTTTTTCCCCACTACCTGTGTGCCCTTCACCCCTAAACCCTTCGCTATTTACATACTTGGTTTCCATTTTTTTTTCTCATAATTTTTCCTTTCCATTCTTTCCTTTCCCCTTCCCTTCCCACCTCCCCTACCCCTTTGGACCTTTTCCAATTTCAAAGTATCATTTATTAGTTATTAATCCTTTTGTCCTTATTTACACTCTCAGCTTCTCACACTAGAGAAACTATTTGGCATTTACACATGTGTGTCTTATTTATTTCACTTAAGAGTATGGCCTCAATATACATCCATTTAGCTATAAATGACTCTAGTTTCTCATTCTTTATGGCTGAGTAGTATTACATTTTATGTATTTTTGACATTATATATAAATACAATCCAATTGTATCTGTTCTTTTGTGACTTGCTATTATGATTTGTATCTTGACCATCCCCCCGAAAACCCATTTGTTGAAGACTTGGTTCCAAGTCTATAGTATTTCCAGAGGGGATGAAATATTTAGTAGGTGGTCCTTTAAGGAAGAAAGTGAGATCAATGGAGCCATGCTTTTGAAAGTGACATGGGGACCCAACCCCATCCTCCTTCTTGGTTTTCTGACTGGCTCGAGGTGAACAGCTTTCTTTGTCTCATACTCCTGTCATGTGATGTATGTACTATGTTACCAGAGGTCCAAAGCAACAAGGCCAAGTGACCATGGACTGAGACCTCCACAACCATGAGCCAAAGTCAACCTTTCCTCCTTTTAAATTATCTCATGTTATATAATCACAGTGATATGAACCTGACTCACTGGCTTCTGTTACTTTTTGAGATTATGTTATAGATTTATCAGTACTTTATTCCTTTTTATTCATAACTGATACTGGATTTTATGGATAGACCACATTCGTTTATCTGTTCATCAGTTGATGGATAATTTTGGGTGCTTCTACTTTTTCATCTTTATGAATAATGCTGAACATTTGAGTGTATGTCTTTGTGTGGACATATAGTTGAATTATTTTGGAACTGCCATACTGTCTTGCAAATAAATTTCTTTTAATGAAGAAATGAGGGTAGGCATGATGGTGCATGCTTATAATTCCAGCACTCAAGAGGCTGAAGCAAGAGGATCACTGTGAGTTTGAGGCCAACCTGAGCTACATAGCAAGTTCAAAGCTAGCCTCTACTATGTAGTGAGTCTGTCTCAAACCACTCCCCCCAAAAAAGAAAGAAAGAAATTTGAATGTCACATGTATTCTGTTTGTATTTACTCTTCTCCCAAATAAAAATTCCTCAGAAATTGTTTGATTAAAAAAATTAAATACAATTGGCCCTCTATATCTGGAAATTTCACATCTATGGATTCAACCAACACTACATCAAAAAACTTGAGAAGCATTAGAGTCATAGTTTAGTGGTAGAGCACTTGCCTAGCATGCACAAGGGCTTGGGTTCAATCCTCAGCACCAGAAAAAGAAAATAAAATTGTCTATACTGAACATATAGACTTTTTCTTGTCATTACTTCCTATCGATACAGTATAACAATAGCATTTACACTGTATCAGGTATTACAAGTCATCTACAAATGGTTTAATATATACAAGATGTTGTGTGTAGTTGTATACAAATATGTATTAGCCAGATTTTTCACCAGTGTGACCAAAGAGTCAACATAAACAATTGAAAAGAGAAATGAGTGTTTTTCAGAGGTTTCAGTTCACGGTTTCAGATGTATCAGTTCATGGTTAACTGTCTCCAAGCAGAAACATAATGACAGAGGGCATAGTTGAGGGAACTTGCTCATTTCATGGGGTGCAGTGGTTAAAACCTTGAATTCTGGAATTAGACTGACTTGTTCTGAAAACTGACACTCCACTTCTCATCTTAATAACTGGGCAAGATGCTTGGTTTTTATTTGTCTTTCTTCCATTACCTATGAAATGGAGTCAACACTACTTGCCTCATAAAGTCACTTTGGGGATGAAACCAAACAATGAGTGTGATGTATTAGTATGCCTGCCACATAGAGCACATGCAGTGAATCGCTGAGGCTTTTGTTACTGTTAGTGCTATTCTTCAGATAGCTTTCAAAACAATCCCATCAACTCAGTGTAGGTCAAATGTGACTAAATTACAAGAAATTATCAGGAAAGTCAGAGGTTGCCTATGGCATTCAAAACTTTTTTCATCCTCTCTTCTGTTTTTTTCCCTACTCATTCCTTGTACTCTAGCAAACTTCACTAAACTTGAAAGCTGGGTAAAAGCCCCCTTTCATACCTTATTACTTACTACCTTGCTATATTCATAATTCATACCAGGTTAAATGTGACAAGCATACTATTTAAACTCTGGAAAATAGATATGATAGGCAAGTGGCCGTCCATATAGTGGTATATAAATAAATAAAATTATAAATATATATGTTTATGATATTTCACATAATGTCTATCAAATACTAAATAATTGATAGATACTTTCTAGATATTCCTATATTATTTATCAGCACAGTGATTAAAATATCCTATTCATTTGTTTGTGTCAGAGTCATTAGAATATGAATTCTAAGTAAGAAGAAACACTGCTGAGCATCAGCTGTCCTTAGCAAGTCTGTACACTTAGCAAAGTAGTAATAAGGCATGGTAGGGGGCTCTTACCCAGCTTTGTCTTCATTTCACTCTCACTGTTGGAAGAGGAAAGAACTGCATTTCAAAATAGTCAGAATGTTGACTATAATTCAGTACAAAAGGAGACTAAAATAATTGTCATGTTGATGAAGCTTGGAGCTTTTTGTAAATAGTCATGTTAAGCAATGGCTTTAATGATAGCCTATAAGGAAAATAAAGCCTCCAGAAAGGCCTTTCTTCTCCTTTAGCTACCAAAGAAAATTTCTAATCTTAGAGGAACTGAGTTTCCTGTCTGTTGCTTCTAAGACCTACAAGTTGTTTATATTAAAAGCCAGTCAGACTTTCAGCAGTTATGAAAAAGGCATATACCACTACAGCACTGTAATAAAAAGATTTCATAAATGATAGAGAACAGTATCTGAATTCAGGAAAATATCAACCACTATGTTAAAGTTTCATGTAAGGTAAATTGCTCACTAGATAGTGAGGGTATAAACAAGATTTCTGGGATTGCTTGGTAGAAAAGTCTCTTTTTTACGGTCCCTTTAAAGCTTCATTTTCAAACAGTGACAACTTGCTTTAGTATATTGGCATGACCTATTTTTGATGATGCTCTCTACAAACATGAGACTAAAATAAGTACCAAATTGGAAACACAGTTAATTGACTGCTTCTCCTAATTGAATTAACAAATCCTAAGAGATTTGAAAAAGAAATATTTATTCATGACCTGATTTGTTGGTGCTATATCTGAAACAGGTAATGCACAAGGTACTTAAATAGTAGAAATGCTAAATAGTAGATAATGCACAAGTGAAAATGTGTAAGTAGAAATGGATTTAATAGAGCAATTGAATGCTCATGAAATTACTGCAAGGACTGAGGAAAAGGACTTCAAATCCCAGGAATTTCAGAGAATAAAACATCTAATAATGGATATCTACCCTGCCCTTGTTGGGAATCAGAGGAAGTTTTTGAAGCCCATGAAGCCCTCAAGGCTTTCAGCGGCTGCATCATTGCTGAATGAAAAAGGAGTAGAATCTAGCCATTGCCCTTAGTAAAATATAGGTCTACCTCAGTTGTTGAACTCAATTCATTCCAAGTTCATTTGAACACTGAACATTTTGAGAACTGAACATATGTTCCCATAAGAAGTCATGGACAAACAAATAATTGATTCTGAGGCCCCCAAATTACACAAGCACTGCATGTTGCCTGGGTGAGAGAAGTACTTAAACTTAAACATCACCCCTTTCTTTCCAGGGGAGATGCTATGTTGGTGACTCACTCTCGGCCAGTACAGGTTTTTTCAAGTTGGACTTTCAGTTCAGTTCGACTATCAAGCAAAGTTACAAATACCAAACAGATTTTTTTAGAACTTTGTTGTTTGAGTAGGGCAAAGTTCAAGCTTAGAGCAGTTCAGCAACTGAGATATAACTGAACTCCTAGATATACATGAACCTGAAAATTGGGCCCTGGAATCAAGCACTGCAGTTGAAAATGTCATGCTCTGTTTTGCAGAAAGAAAAGATAAAAAAGCAGCACCATGTTGGACGTTGTTCACATGTGCCTTCCAAATCCCACCTGGGGATATGTAAGTGTGGAAATCAGTAAAGTGTCTAGAAAATTATGTGGTGTGGGTTTGGGAAGCAAAGGGTGTGCGCTTCCTTCAGCTGCTATAGGAAAGGAAAGGAAATCATACAAATAGGAGATGGAAATGAGAGCCAAATGTCAACTGAAAATATCCACAATTAAGATGTTTGCTGATTCCATGAGGGAAATATTAACTATATAAATAATCCCTCAGTTGCACAGACTGTATAATTTTGATTTAACTATCTTCAAACTTATTAATTCCTTTTTCTGTCTACTGAATCCTATTATTCAAAACCTTATGTGAATTTTCAGTTTCAGTTATTTGACTCTTCAGCTCCCAAATTTCTTTACTTGCTCTTCAAAAATTTCTATCTTATTATCGCTATTTTTATTTTCTTCATCCATTATTTTTTCTGATGTCTTGTTATTTCTTATGTAATGTTGGGGTGGTTAAACTTCATTGTGTCAAATTGATTAGTTTGGAAGCTGACCCAGAGATAAGCAAAGCCCACTTCTGGGAGTGTCTGAGTGGGTCACAGAGGTGTGATCTTCAATACTGTATCTAGGCACTTGCCCTTTCCACTTTGGCACTATTCCCCTGGTCTGCTTCCTGGCCACCATAAACTAAGCAGCTTTGCTCTGAAATACCTTTCCACTCTGATGTTTCTGCTTGAGACCAGCCAACCACAGATTGACTGTCCTGCAACTATGAGCCAAATTAAATCTCTCTTTGTCCAAGTTGTGGGTGTCAGGAATTGTGTTCCAGGGATGCAAAGCCTGGCTAATACAAAAAATTGGTACAGAAAAGTGTAGTCATTGCAATGACTGTACCTGACAGTGATTTAGAAGTCATTGGAATTGGCTTGCAGGAGGTCTTTGGACAAGTCTGGAGATGCAACTTAGAAAATCCCTTTCCCATTGCTGGATACAATACCTAACACCCACAACTTGAAGGAGGAGGAGTTTAATTAGCCTCATAGTTTTAGTACATGATAAGCTGACTCTAAGGAAGAAATATGGTGGCAAAAAGATGTGATGGAGCAAAGATGAATATTTCATGACAGCTGGAAACCAGAGCACGTGAAAACTGACAGAGAGGAGAGTTACAAGTTACATAATTCCAAAAAGCATTGGCCCAGAATAAACCTTACCACTCCAAAAGGGAGGAATAGAAATGAATTGGACCAAAGCAAGACTGAAATCCTTCAGGGCAAACATTAAATCCTATTGTTCCATATCTGGAATGGAAGTTACACCATGGTAAAATGTAAATCCCAAAGGGCTTGGACAGCCCTGCGTGGTTCTGCTGGTTACAATCCACACAACCACTCACTTGGGTTAGCTCCTTTCATGGCCTACAGCTTCCCCTGACAGACATTCCATGCTCCCAGAATCTCTCATGTCCTGGGGACCGAACTGCATGCCTTTGGCCTCATTTCCCCAGCTTTATGCACTGCTCTTTCACGGTCTCCTTGCCAGGCATTCCAGGCCTTCCTTTGAAACCTGAGCGAAAGCCTCCATGACCTCACAGCTCTTGCATTCTACATGCCTATAAAACCACCATTGCTTAGATGATCCCAAGGTCCACTCTCAGCAGAAGCAGTAGCTCTGACCCCTTGGGACCATGGCTGCAGCAGCCTCTGAGTGCCTAGATACTGAGCACAGTGAAATGAATTCCAGGAAACCAATTCCTTAGGAAACCCTTCTTAAGCAGGCATCCTAGGGACATTCTTCTCAAATGAAAGTTTGACACTTTTGCATTCTTCCCCCCCCATTAAGTTTATTGGTACATTTTCGATATAAAATACATTTACATACATCATTGGGATCTTGTACCATTACATGAATATCTGGGTTCTTATTTTTTCCCCCTTCCCCTACCCTCCCTTCACCCCCTCCACCCTTCCCTATTTGCAAAGATTTTGTTTTCATTTTTTTCCTTTTCTCATATTTTTCCCTTCTTTCCTTTTCTCTACTTCTCACACTTCCCTTGTTTCTTTAGACCTTTACTTGCTATTACACAATATCAATTATACACTTTTAAAATTAAAATATCAAGACCTAGGAGACATTACTGCAGATTTTACAGAATTTAAAAGGATATAGAAAGCATATTTCAAAAATCTGTTTTGAAATAAATTGGGCAACTTCTAAGTACCTTGGAAGACAAATTAATGAAACTACCTCTGGAAGAAATATAAAATTTGAATAGCACCTATTAAAGAAAGTATATTCCTAGCTTGAAAACCTACCTATATGACAACAGCAGGCTTGTATACAT
>NW_004624827.1:6852585-6872330 GCF_000247695.1 Heterocephalus glaber | reverse complement strand
ATCCCAGGGATGCAGGGATGGTTCAACATATGCAAATCAATAAATGTAATACACTATATCAATAGAGCCAGGGACAAAAACCATATGATCATCTCAATAGATACAGAAAAAGCATTTGACAAAAATGTAGTATTTATCTTTTTTCGTGTCTGGCTCCTTTCATTTAACATAATCTATAATTCCAGTTCCATCCACATTACTACATATGACAAGATTTCATTTTTATGGTTGTATAGCGTTCCATTTTGTAATCCCATAAATCTTAACAAAAAGTCTTTTGGGGATTGGGTAGAGAAACTTGATGAAATTATATCGGACACATCTGGATGGTTAAACATACCAACATTATGGGGAAAATTATTATATAAAATAAAATAATAACCTTCATGTGTTTTTATAATGTATCATGAAACCATGATCATTTTTTAAATGTAGTGGAAATAACCTTATTTCAAACTGGAAATTTAGGAGGTAAAAAATGAGACATTTTGAAAAATTGGAAGACACAAATTATCTTAAGAGATATATTAAGAGCTAATCTTGGAAGAAAGAAAATAAGGCTAAACTTGTCATTTACTTTTTTATCTAAAACAGCTTGACATCTATCAGTAAAACAATGCAAGACACAGAGGAGATTGTGGGAAGACAGAGAAGTGGAGATTAAACAGCCACAAGCCATGGAAAACCCAGAAACAACTTGGTAGATGCAAGGAAAGGTTCACCTTGACTTGAGATTTTGACCTCCAGAATATCTCGATTCCAGCACTAGCTGCCGCATTGTTTTTCTACATATGTACTGTGGTAAACATGCCACCCCCATACTGGAGAATGAGCAAAGAATACAAGCACAAAGTTTTAGTGAATTCCAAATGAATGCAACACAATCCTACTGAGCACTCTGTTTCCAGTGCTGGATTTTCTTCACATAACTTTTTGGATGTTTCTTGTTTTTCTCTTTCAGGTTTTAAGAAAACATTTAAAGTTTAACAGCATTGATGAGTTTCTGTATTGGCTTCATGTACTCTCAGTCTCCATTTCCTGAATCACACCTTTGATCCAATTCCCTGTGGCATCATCCACACACTAAGGGATTTTAGCACACTCTCATCAGATTTTACACACTTCTCTGCTGTGCACAGTCCCTTCACTGTGTGCTAAAGTGTTTGAACTTTCCTTTGTGTTTCTTCAGCTTTCATACCCTCTCCTGACATTCAGCTTCTTCTTGGGCAAGCAGTTTCATTTTCCTTTGATGAGTTTTTCTCCTCTGATGTTGTTCTCCATGTTTCTGTGACCTTTTTCAGGTAATTTTGGACCCAAATCAAAGGAGGTTGAAGGAAATTTGATACCTCGTCCAATGAGTCTGTCTTTGAAAATGAGGCGTCATCATCTTCATTAAATAAAATTTTGGAGAACTCATCTTTCTGCCCTTAGTCAAGAAGGTCCACTCTTACTTCTAGTGAAGAGAAGATAGATCTGTTGGGTTCTTTACTAAGGGCTGCAAAGATAGAGTTTTTAAACTTAGGTGCTACCAAGGACAGGATATGTAAAATCAGATGTCTCCGCTGCAGGAGACTTGACAATTTTTTAAACTTTCTGTAGTCAGTCTGGTTTTCTCATTGACTTTTCCATACACTTCAAAATATCCTGGCCAGCTCTCTTTCCTCAGAGTACATCCTCTTTTTAATATAAATATAAATATATATATATATATATATATATATATATATATATATATATCTTATGAAAACTCAAAAAGAGATACATGAGATATTTGTCCATAATTCAGACCCTGCAGTCAGAGCCTTACATAACTGCCCAAGGACTGGCTAGAAAGATTGGTTGTGTACACAGCTCCTCTATGACTCTGAAGGATTCTTTAGCTCTGTTTCTATAAGTATTCTGTAAGCTATGACTGCTTGGAACCCTGCAGCCCATGAAAGTACCAGGCCAGGCCCCTAGTGACCCACCTCCAACCCAGCCCTACCTCCTAACAATACATTCAGCTACTGATCTCATCAATGGATGAATCACCAATGAGTATAGCGCCCCCATGAACCAATCACCTTCCAAATACATAAGACTTTGGGGACACATTTTAAATCTTAACCATAACAAAAGGGAATTTCCATTTAAACATTTACACCCTGTTTTTAAAACTAGCGTCTAAAGTTATCTTGTTAGAAAATGTCTTTTGAGGGACAAACCTTGAATAGTTCCTTATTATTAACAAAAAAGGACTCAAATTCCTTAGATTAATACAAAATGACTCATTTTTACAAATAAGTGGCCAAAAGATGATAATCATTTTTAAGTTTGATTATGGAATATAAGGTTAAAGAGAGAAGCATTAAAACCTGCAAAATTTGTTCATATATGTCTTTGGTTTCAGGTAATCCCTTATACCAGTAGTACTGAAAAATAAACCCCAATTTCTCAGATAACTTGTGAAATCAAGAAGAATCTGATATAGTTATAAGTTGAAGCATATGACAGTAAGTTAGTTGTGGTTTTATTGTTCAGGATTACCTGTAAAATAACTTTACCTTTTACAGTTCTTGGCTGACAATTTCATTATACCTACCTTCCAATAAACATCTGAACATAGCACTTAAAATAATAGTAAGTCTCATTTTCCTGCCATTGTGACACAAATGAAGCTATACATCTATTTGTAAACAAATAGAAGTGACTATGTTCCAATGACCCTTTCTATACAAATTCTAGTGGTAATCATATTTGGCTTACTAGCTAATTGAGGACGCCTCATAGATACATCAAATATTTTATTTAAATTATTTAATATTATCAACTTACCTAACATATATTATTTTTTCTTTCATATTTCACCTGTAATCTTATATTTTTCTGAAACTATTTTTAAGTCTCTATTTTAAAATGTTTGTGTTTTCTCATTAGGGTAAGAAAAATATGAATTAGAATTTATAGATAAGGAAATGGAAGTTCAGTTTTTCTAGCTCAAGTAAGGCAAGCATATATTTTGTGACCTTAGTGTACAACAAAGGATAACCTTTGATTTGAGAAGAAGTCAAAAGCTCAAATACACCAGTGAAGAGAAGGGATTTTTGTGGTTGGGTAGATCAATTCTGGAATCTCAGCTCTTACTTCTCTTGTATCTTAAATTCCTTGTTCATAACACGAGTGTATAAATGTATATCTCAGAGGGCTACAATGAGGGCTGAATAGACAATAAATGGGAAGCACTTCAGCTCATCCTTATATGCAGTAGTAATTTGAAAAATAGAGCTATCATTAAATTTTGGATAAGAGTGAAAACTTTGTGAGCTAGTGATACAGAAAAAGTGCATACCATACCAGTTTCATCGGATAAGCATAACTTTGAATCTATATGGTTGTCTTTTGGCTAAGTCTTTCTCATCCCTTCTGATTTCATTAATACATCACATCTAATAAACTAACTTTCACTTGACAGCTGGGTACAAGAAATCCACTGCCATTGCTTCCCATAGCACCCTAATCTTAAGAGCTAAGGACCACGACTTTGATTGTGTTAGTTTAAATATGACTTTAAACACATAGAACAAAATAGGGTTAACATTATTTTTCCTTCTGGAAAATGAAAATACTATAAAATTGCCTATTATTGTGTTGGTATCAAGTTTAAATCAAATGAACAGCACGTCTCATAAGAATTCAATCAACAGATTCTTGTACCATTGTCACTGTGTCATAACTACAAGTTCAAGAATTCAAATATCTTATTCAGCTGATGGTGACAGAGTAAATAGAATATAACATCTAAGAGGACAGAGGCCCTATTTTATTCAACCCTTAGACAAAGATCTCTCAATATCACCTTTCAGCCAAGTTAGAACCATTCTGCTCAGTGAGTAATTTTCAACTTTTGTTCCAGTGTTAACAAATATTTCTGTAAAGGCCACATGATGTGTTTTTCATTTTACTGGCTAGTGTGCTGCAGAAACTATTTCTTTCTTCATTGTGAAGCCAAAACAACTATAGCTAATCTGTAAAGAAATGGATATAGCTGTGCTCCAATAAAATGATTTACACATACAGGAGACAGCTTTATTTGGCATGCAAGCTATAATTTGCTGACTGATTTTTTACAAAGTTCACTAACAACTATTTACATGCCTTATACAAGTGACTTTTTCTGTCTATTTTAAACTACAATGTATTATTTTTTCTCATATGGAAACTCATTTTGAATCTTGCTATTTTAGAAATTCTGTATGCTCTAATCTGCATTGTAATAAACCAGACTGAAGTGATAGTCCAACTATATCTGAATTTTAAAAAAGAGCTTTGCTTATGCTGAAGACACTTTTTTAAAGATTTAAAGATTTTTAAAGGTTTTTTAATTTAGAAAAATGCTATTTTATACATAAACTTCTACTTTTCAAATTGAGACTCAAGTAAGTTTCTTTCCATAAAAACATGCGTTCTCGTTTGAAGGCTTAATTTATATATTTAAAAAAATAAAATCAGAGAGGTGAAGACATAAATATTTGTTAATATTTATTTTAAATTCTATAACTTATTGTGCAAAATTTAATCTACAATTTAATACCAACTACACTGGTTATGCAAACTATTGGTTAATATTATATATTCAATTAAATATATTATTTTATGTTTAAATTAAATTAATTTTAAATTAATTTTAAAGGAAATAAAAAACATAGTTCATTATTTTCATGCAAGTATTTTGTATTTTTCTAGATCAGTCATATGATTTTATCAAACCATTTTTAAAGGAGATTGATACACATACAAACAAAATTTTGCTCAGTGATCTTGAAATGTCTTATAATTTTATAAACTCTCTCTCCAGAGGTTTCTTGATCTTCTAACTCTTAATAAATAAATAAACTCTTAATTTCCTGCTTGATTCATTGATTTTCTCACTTTGTCTACATAGCATTCTGACATGATCTACTCTCTATCGTGGCTTATCTATCATTTTTACCCACAGTATCATAAATGAGTATCTATTGCCTGTGCTTCAGAGTCATATAATCAACCTCTTAATCCAACATGCTCGGGACTGAGCTCATTATGTACCAACACAACACAGCTTTCTGTGATTTGGGCTGTGTAAATTTGTAGCCTCTACACCTCACACTTCTTGCTTCAAACTTATACGTTATTAAAACCTAACCCTGCTCTGTCTCAGTGTACATTTGTCTGAATTTCATAGTATTAACATTATATTTCCTTCTAAATTTATTTCAACTAAGCTTCTTGATTTGGATATTTTATTAACTCTAAAACTTTATGTATCTCTGAATGCAAATGCCTAACTAAATATTTATTCTTGATAAAAATACTTTTGAACTGTGTGGAACTAAACTAAAATATATTAAACTCAAGCCTCCTTTTGACATTCATGGCTCACCCACGGAGCTTGAGGTGTCTTGATGCAGACTGTAATACTCAATACTGATGCATAGGTGGCAGCAAGCTCCTAAAATTAGGGAGAAAGGTCTGTGGCTCGTATGATTGATCAAACATAACATAACAACTTCATGGGCTTTATTTCTACATGGATATTAATCGTTGTAAAGAGAACACAATCTATTAAACCAGGAACTCCATAAAGTGTTTCTACTTTACTTAGTATCCTCAGGGTCCCCCACCATACCCAATTGCTTCACTCCTTCCTCCCATTCTGGCTATTCTTGAAGTATTTATCATTTATTCCATACAGCTTTTCCACAGTATTCATCAATGAATTTCTGGGAAATATTAATTATATCATATGATTTTATTTGTACTATAATATAGGAAAATTTTCTAAAACTAATAAAAATTATCAAAGGATTTCTACCTCTATTCTAAGTAATTAGTTATAGCCACATAGTATGCATCCTTCTTCATACTTATAAGTACTCATAAAAAGGCACACACACACAAATTTTGGTTTTTAAAAAATTGGTCTTGTATAAACTTGTGTGAAATGTTTTTCTACCTTAAAACAGATACTGTGCATTCCTCTAGGTTTGCATATACATATATAACATTACTTTAATAGCTACGGGATACTCCACAATGTAGATATATCATAATCTAGTCAAATTTCTGCTCTTTGTGGTCGAGTTGATATCAGCTTTTGATAGTCCCTTCTCTCAAGCACTGTCACACAGATATTGTACAATTTGCTCCATGAAAGGTCCTTTTGTCTCTGTGTAAATCATGGACAAACAGGGACTCCAATTTTTTTAATTTTTAATATTGATATTTCCAAATAAACTTCTGAAAGTCAATATTAATTACTATTGCCTATTACTATCACAAATATAAGAAAGGGCATTTATGGCAAACCTACAGCTAACATCAAACTCAATGGACAAACAGTGAAAGGTTTCCTTCCCCTCAAGATCGGGATGAAGACAAGGATGTCTACCTTTGTCAGTGCTAATGAACATTATACTGTTAATTCTACCCAGGACAATTAGCAAGAGAAAGAATCCAAATTGGAAAGAGAAAAATACACATTTCTCTTTGTGCAGGTAATATAATAACTTCTTATAGACAATTCAAAAAATTTTTACAACCAAGATATTAATACTAAGAAATATATTCAGCAATGTTGAATAATGCCAATATTCAAGAGTTTTGTACTCCTGTAATACCTACATAAAAGGAATATAATGCACATAGAAGAATATATAGCACAATGCAAGAAAAAATATACAGGAATTCAGCAGCAGCATTTAAAGACTGAAATGCCTAGAAATAAATCTAACCTTTTACACTGAAAACTGCAAAACATTGCTGAAAGAAATAAGACTGAAATAAATGAAAAGACACATGGGTTTATGGGTAGGAAGGCAATATTTTGAGATATCAATATTCAAATGATGTACAGTTTTAATACACTCCCTATCAAAATTTCAATAGCCCTTTTTTGCAAAAAATATAAAAGCCCTCAAATTTGTATTAATTGCAAGGGGCTCTGAAGAGAAAACATTCTTAAAAGGGAAAGACAAAGTTTAAAAACTCACACTTTTTGATTGCTGTGGATTGAATTTTTATGCACTGCCCCACACATACACTAATTTTTGTGTTTAGCCCTAACCCTCCATAGCACAGTTTGAAGAAGTAGGGAGGATTTTGGTTTAGATCAGGCCATGAGGGTAGAGCCCTAAGAACAGAATTAGTACCCTCATAAGCAGAAAAAGAGACCACACCTCACTCTGTCCATCACGTGAGGATACAAACAAGGATGGCAACCTATAGTCCAGGAAGAGACTGCTCTCCAGAGCCCAACAGTTTGCCACCTTGCTCTTGAATTTCCCAGCCTCTAGAATTCTGAGAAATAAATTTCTATTGTTTAAGTTAGTCTGTGCTATCTTTGTTATAGCAGTCTGAACTGAGGAAAGTACTGATTTCAGTATGAAGCAACAATAATCAAAGCAGTATAATACTGGCATAAAGATAGTCATGTACGCTAGTGGAATAAAATCAAAACTGCAAAAACAAACCCATACATCCATGGTCAATTGATTTTTGACAAGGAGCCAAGTCCATTCAATAAGCCACTTTAACAAATGGTGCTAGCCTGGCAACTAGATTTCTATGTGCAAAGAAACAAGGCTGGGGTTTAACCAAATATCATATGCAAAACATTAATCAAAATAGATCAGCAACCTGGGTATAAGAACTAAATTTGAACTCTTAGAAGAAAATGTAGGTATAAGTCTTCGCAAACTTAGATTTGATAGATTTTTAAAATATGCCTCCAAAAATACAAAAACATGCAAAATAACATACAAAAATATAAAAACCAAAAAAGAGATAAATTGGAATTCATGAAAATTAAAAACTTTGTACCCTAAAGGATATTATTAAGAAAGTGAAACGACAATCTATAGAATGAGGAAAAATTTAGAAATAATACACATGGTGAGTTTAATATCCAGAAATATAAAGAATTCCCACAACTCAACAACAAAAAGACAATCTAATTTACAAGTGGACAAAGGTTTTACATAAAAATTGCTCCAAAAAAAGAGAGAGAAATCAGTGCATGAAAAGTGCCAATAAGTGCAAGAAAAAATATAAAACATCTTTAGTCACTAAAAAAAATCTCAATCAAAACCTTAATGAAATTCCATTCAACCCAGCTATACCTCTCCTAAGTGTATTCCCAAAAGAATTAATTACATCATACTGTAGAGACACATACATACCCATGTTTATTGTAGCACTATTTATAACAGCTAAGCTCTGGAAATAGTCTAGATGCCTGTTCAATAGACAAATGCATAAAGAAATGTAATATATTTATATGTAGTATATATATACTTATATATACACAATAGGATGTTATTATCCAACCATAAAGGAGAAAATAGTGTCATTTACAGGAACAGCATGTCAAGTTCCAATCAATACTGTGGATGGTTCGAACTCGAGATCATAATATTAGGCAAAATGAGTCAGACATGGAAAGTTAAATATTACATGGTTCCTCTATAGGAGAAACTTGAGATATAAATGAATAAAATAAAGAAGAGATGGTAGGAAACAAGAAGGCAGACGTGTGGAGATGGGGAAAAGGATTACAGGGAGTGGGGAGGAAAGGGAGAAGGGTAAAGAGATTGAAATGATCAAGATGTGTTATATGCAAGTATCAGCTCCCCCAAACAAATATCACTGTTATTTATTGCAAACAGCCACTAATTTAAAAAGAAAACAAAAGCATAATGAGAATCATTTTTGTACCTAATAAGATAGCCATAATAATATATTTTTAAAACAGCAAGCATAGATTGTCAGTAATGACATGAAATTTTTGGATCGCCATGCATTGCTGTCAGGGATGTAAAATGATGCAATAAAGAAGAGTTCAGTGTTTATCTCAGTGAATGTAAACATTATATGCTATAACATGAGTTAAGTGTAATAATATCAAAAAGAATGAAAATTGGGATGGGGAATTGAAGGAGAGTGGAGGGAAGGAGATTTTAAAAAAAGATCAAGCTGTCGTATGTACCATGTAACTACTCCTCAAGATGATTGTAAACTGCATGTACTACATACATGTACTATAAAATACAAATAATAAAAAAGCCAAATTGCAGAATTGCCACATGACCCCATATTCTGTTCATAGATGTACACCCAAAAGAACTGAAAATAGGGAGACCTATGCATATTTGTACGCCAGTAATTTCATAACATTGTACACAATATTCAAAGGTGAAAACAATGCAAGTTCCCACCAACAGATGAATGGATAAACACAATGTGGTATATAATACATTAATGGAATATTATTCAACCATAAAAATGAAGCTCTTATAATGTTACAATGTGAATGAACTTTGAAAACATTATTCTAAGTGAAATAAGTCAAATGTAAAAGGACAAATATTATACGAGCCTACTTGCATGAAATATCTACTATAGGCAAACTGATAGAGACAGAAAATAGGGTAGAAGTTACCACAGGCTGGATGAAGGAGGAAATGGAGAGTTGTCTAATGGCTAATATGTCTGCTGCAACAAAAAAGTTTTGGAAATACATTGGTACAACATCATAAATGTAATTAATGCTACTGATTTGTACATGGAAAATGGAATTAAAAACATATTTCCAGGAGCAATACATAAGATTTCTCTGTCACATTTACAACAACACTGAATAGGAAATTCTTATTAACCCTTGATAAACTAATGAATGAATAATGATGTCTCAGTGCTGCTTCAATTTATAGTTCTCCAATCACTTGATGAGAGTAACTTTTTGTATTTAATGATAATATAGTTTTCCTTGTGTTTTTTTCTTTATGTACTTTGTCCATTTTTATATATGCTTTCTTTTCTTAGTTTATGAGAATTCTTGAAAGATTATGATCATCAAACTTGAATCTCTCATATAAAATTTTAATTTTCTTCTTATTCACTCATTGGTCTTTGAAACATGAAACTTAAAATGTCAAAAGTCATACTCTATGAGTCATGGTCAGGAATTTGGAGCATTTTTAATACTAGAATCACAGAAAGGAAAATACTTAATAAGTGGCAGGTGATAGAACTGCTGTAGAGATGGATGCGTGCATGTAGATATGTGCAGAATTTTTGTATAGTGAGGGAAAGCAGATGCTTGTGACATCAGCAGCCAATTGTCCTAATTTTTTTGCCCTAATTTTATAGACTATAAGAGAAAGTACTTTTCACTGGAGACAACTAATTTTTGTAATCCAAGCTCTTTTTTAAAAAATAATTTTATTATGAAGAGTGATAACAACGTATAGCTTTTCCATAAATTAGAGAATATCTGTGGATAATATAACAAAATGATTTTTCTTTTTCTTTTTTTGGTAGAGATGGAATCATAGATCTCATACATACCAAGCATGTGCTCTAC
Organism: Heterocephalus glaber; assembly: GCF_000247695.1. Next base: position 6,861,952 of record NW_004624827.1, on the reverse strand, counting down.
CGCTGACCTATATCCTCACCCTTTCTAAAATGTTACCTTGAGACAAGGCCTTACTAAGTTGCCCAAGCTGGCCTTGAACTTGTAATCACTCCATCTCAGCTTTCCAAGCAGCTGGGATTACAGGTATGCACTGTGGCACCTAACAGCTGAATATTTTAAGGTTTAGAAAAACACTTTCCTTACAATCTCTGTATTTCAAGTATTACTCAAGAATAAGCAAAACTAGGCAGCATAGGGTTTATCCATTCACATGTGAGTTTTGGCTGGAGGCTAAGGCATGCTGTCTTCCTTTGTTTCTCTCTCTGCAATATTGAGGATTGAACCCATGGCCTTCACATCCTACATCCTCAACCATTCTGAAAATTTTGGGACAGGGTCTTGCTAAGTTAACCAGTCTGGGCTCAAACTTGTGATGCTCCTGCCTCAGCCTCCTAGAATATTGCCAACTTTTAGCAGCAGTCTTGTCGAGGACGAAGATGTCAGAACTCTTCCTCGTGATGATGGGAGGGTGGCCTGGATTGCTGGCAGGGAGACTCATGCTGAATTTCTAGGCACACTGCTGGAAGACTTGCCCAGAAGTTCAAGCTGCCGCCTCAGATGCCTGAAGCCCCAGCTATGGCACAGGGTGAAGTATCCGGTAAAGAGCATCGTGATGCTACCAACTCCACTCTTCTTCAGGGTGGTGCTGCGCTGGAACCAGCCTTGTGAGAGACGACCCCACTGAGGACCGGTTAGCTGAGGCTTCTGGGCCATTGAGTTCCAATAATGAGGCTTCCCCGCCAACACTCCTAGTCCAAGATAACCAGAATAAAGCTCTGGAAACCACTCCAGCCCAAAGGAGCTAGGAAGGATCTTTCTGTCTGTGGCACCAAGATGATTAATGAAGGTGCTTTGAGAAAGGTGATGCTGGGCAGAATACATAGACTGCTGGCATCTAGTATGCAAAGCCTGGGGCTGACAGCCAGATTTGTACTCCAGAGATGCTTGTTTCTTACTTTCCCCTAATAACTTCACATCAGGGACTTGATTATGACTGCAGAATTGTGCTTTCTCTTCTTGAAGAGATTCCACAGCCAGATAGGGAGGACTTTGATTATTTGACTGCGATACTGGAAGAAACTCACTGTAAGCTGCCTCATGTGGAGTGAACACGTTTAAAAGTGGACCTTCATCTCTTGATTTCTCTTCTGTGGCTGAATCACCAGAGCTGCAGTTCTTAGAGCCACCCCTCACAGAATCCCACTTCTGCTTCTCTGTTGCAAATATACCTTTCTCTGCATTTCCTTTGCTCTCACAAGCCTCTACTCCAACTCCAAGTCTTTTTCCTTCATTCTCAACTTGGATTTTAGCTAAAGGGGTAATGTGAAGGCCTAACATGAATGATTCTGAGTTCTTTTTCTGAGCCTTAGTGTCTTCAATGACAGTGAAGACTCCTGGGAGGTGACCTCTGCCTCTGGAATCTCTCTCCTTGCTCAATACTACTGTTAATTTTTGAAGCTTAGCAGTAAGATTCCTTGGAGACTGATGGTAAGCACTAGTAAGCCCCTGTCTTTGGAGGTCAACTGTGTCCAGTTTCAAATTTGCAGATGTGGCTTGTACATCATTAGGTACAAGTGAGGAATATTTTCTACACTGATTCAACAGAGAAGGTTCCATTGAGCCAGCCAATAACAATGATTCTGTTTCCGAAGGATTACACTTACTTTCCTCTGATGCAGGCACATCTTTGGCAAGTTCTCTTTTAGAATTGTCATTTGATGCATAAAACTGAGCTTTAGTTTCTCCTTGGAAAGCAACTGGTTCAGTGTGTTTTAACATTTTGAAGGTGAGCTGATTTTGGTCCTTGATGTCTTTATCTGCCTTTGTAGTACTTGCTCTTTCTAAGCTAACATCTAGTTGTGAACAGGAAGCAATTGTTTGTCCTAGTTTGTCCCATCTCAATTTGGCATTTCTTTCCTCATTTTTGTCTTAAACTCTTTCCCTTTGGTTTCAGTTAAGTCTCTGATCAGCTCCTTTACTTTTTTAGCATGTGGATGGCTAGATGGCTTTGACTGAGAGATTTTTTGATCAGTAGGTATGGTTGGTCCTATCATTTTACAGTATGGCAAGTAGGATTTTAATTTTTTAAATGACTTTTTACAATAAGGACACACTTCCATTTTGGGCCGAGTATCACTCATCCTCTTCCCAAGCTACTCTAGGAGGATGCTATTTTGGCTGTTGGTTCTCTTGGATCCCCACGCTTTTTGATCATCGTTCCCGAGTTAATGTTTCAGCCTCGTTATTTTCAATTGCTACCTCACAGGGATTTAACCCAAATTTTGTATCAATTAATGTGACAAAATTTAAATTATTTTAAGCCTGGATTGGCTTTTACACTGTGTTCCGCCTTGACTGTGAACAGGCAAAGGTGTGAGCCACCCCCAAGGAGGGCCTCTCTTCCAGAAGCTCCTATCACACCCTCCCCTCCCAAGCTCTCTTTTGAGTTCGATTGGTGATGCAATGTTCTAGATCCACTTTCTCTATGTCTTCCACCACTTCAAGGCACTCTGCTTTAGTTCATAGTCTGCTGAGAAAACCAAGGTTTTGAAATGAGTCTTTATGTACAATCCAAATAAATGTCATATTCTGTGCAGTGAGCACTGCATTCCTGAGGGTCAGTCCTTCACCAAGTTCCTGAGGTCTGTTCCCTCCAGCAGGCAGTTCTACTTCACTGAGGTATGTTCCACAAAATTGTTACACCAACAACTATTTCTAGTCTAATCAATAACACCTTTTTCGTTTAACAGTTTCCAAGTTGCTATTGCCAAATATACTTGTCATTTACTGGGGAACCCTGAAATGTTGCCAGAAACCTCTACAGTAGGCTCCAGTATCCTGACCAGTGTGCAATGCAGATCTGAGGACTAAAAGACAGAACTAAGAGAGACAGAAAGCAGGGTGCCAGGATGACTAATATCTGTGCAACTGATAAAGGTGCTGGGCAGTCCAATCCACTGGTTTTTATCGGTAATCAATTGGGGTAAAGGTGGGCTATGTGCATGGTCAGTACTACATGCAAGGATGTGCAGTCATGCAATTTCTATGGAAATTAATGTAAGCAAGCATCATAAAAGTCAAGACAAATTAGGAACAGAATAGACAAAATATATGGTTGTAATTAGAACATTGTCCTTCTAGTAAGAAGGTTTTAGTTATGGGAATGGAATTTGAATACTATATTTACATCTGTCATAGGTCTAAGGTAATGATAGTCACATATTGTGTACTCATTTGTCAAATTATTAATTTTAATCAGTTATTCAGTCAGCAAAGTCTTATTGCGATTGTAGACTCTTAGGATCCTACTTATTCCTCTACATTAGCATACTGCATGAATTTGAGAAATTTATAGTTTATAAATTACTTCATAAGTTTATTTTTAGCTTTTCTAATGCTTGAAGCTATAATGAGCACTATAATAATAACATAGGACCAACAGAAAAAACAATAGCTAAGGAGCAAAAGAATAATTTTTACCCAGGACTTTCCCCCTTTTATTATGTTTGGAGGACAAAGTGCAAACAATTATTTTATTTCCTTAAATTAGTCTTAGACTCCGGTTTCAGATCTATGCCTTAACATTGCCAAACATTTTACTACAAAATATCTAATGTGGTATATCATTTTTTGCTGCCTTGTATGTATAATTTCAATAGTCATAATTTTAAAATACTATTTAGTAATAGTATTGCATTAGTATTGTTCATGTCATAATATAAAATGAATTATTTCTAAAGAAAAATATGATGAACATTATAATTGGATTATAACTATAATTAGAACATTATAATTACATTAAGAAAAACAGGTTTATATTTGTGTACATTTGTAAGTAAATACATGTAAGTTTACAACAGTAAATAATTTTTAAGAGATAAAGCATGGTAATTTATAGAGTGGACATCTAATCCTTGCATATCTTGATTAATTTGTATGCTATTGCTTATTTCACCATATTTTAATTATGATATGCTATAACCCACCTTACTTTTTATACTGTTTAGAAGTCAACAATCCTTCATTCATCTAAAATATTTTATTTGGCCAACAGGCCTATGAAGAAATTAATATTTCAATAATTTTAATCTCTTCCTATCTTTTTGGTAAAAATAATAAACTTAGTTTATTTCCAGGATAGTAAATTTTGTCCTCTTTTTAGTTAATAACTAAATATTTAAAGAAAATCAGAGGAAGTATTTTAAAATAAAAAATTTAATATTAAGTTTGAAATTTATCTAGAATAATATAACTTTTTTTGTTTATTAGCTTATTTCATTTTGATAATAATGATAATACATGTTCTGAAAGAAGTGTTTTGGTAAGTCCAATGTAATATTAAAAGATGAAAAATATGACCTATAGTTCAACATCAACATTATTAACATATCCAGTTGTTTTCACCTTTGTTTTAATGTTTCTTTTTCCTACAACATACTTGGTCTCTTGTCATATTATAACTTTGTATAATGTCCTCTTACTTGAATGTGGTGGAGTAGGCAGTCTTCATACTTGGTGCCTGGCTTACCCTAGAGCAAGCACTCTGGGAGGACCACGGGCAAACTGAATGATGTCATTTTCACAGAGGAATTTCAACTGGTGGAACCCATCATAAGCTTGCCCAGCGTCAAAGGAAAGGTTGCAAAGTCCCACCTCTAAGTGAGAAGAGTCAAATAATTTTTGTTTATGTTTTAGGACCACCACAATACGGAAAGATGCTACTATAATTCAGCCACAAATAACATTATTTTAATCAAATCCTTCTACAATAGAAATGTCTGAACATACTCATCCACTACAAGAATTCATATGAGGCCTTTTTTACATTTAGTGTAAGAAAATATTTCAAACTTCTCTAGTAAAATTGAGTGTCACACTAGGAAAGATATTTTAGAAGTAAAAATGTGAAATGTTGTTCCTTATAATACTATAAAGAGCAATTAAAATTACTGAAATAAGTAGTTGAGTAGGCAGTCAAGTAGTGGACAGATACGTCTATATATATTTCCTGTAAGATATTTGAAAACATTATGAGAAAGCCATATTGTGGGATATTCAGCTATAGAATGAATTGACTTCATAAATGAGAATATATTGATATATGTCATTTTTAATATTGGTATTGATTCAGAAAAATATTTTTGTAGAGATATTTATCAAATTATAATTGGTATTTTAAGAAGTTGGGATTGGAGTGAGGAAGGGCATTTTAGTTTTTAAACAGACCTCAATTAATAGAACACACATCCATTGTTTCTGCAGGAATAAAACAAATTAACACTGTATTTTTTGAGGAAAAAGAATTAAGCCAGAAGAAAAATGAGAGTAAGAAACAAAGCCAAGAGCCTAGTTAGGGAGATGTGCAACACTTTTAATCCAGTGTAATAAGTGTGATGGGAACCTGAAGGAAGCAATCTCAATGTCAGATTCTGTTTGTGCAGCTGTGAAAGATTACCCAGTTCTCTGAGAAGCTGTCTGGCCAGGTATCTAGTACAAGGTCCTACACACAGAAGAACCTTCTGAGGTCAAGACACTGAGAAGGAGACACCGTCAGGAATAAGAGAGCTGACCAGGTTCACTTTTGTGGGGGTAGCCAATCACTATTGATGAGAGACTTTCAGGTAAAGATACTAGGTAGGCAGGAACAGACTTATTCTGCAAAGGCTTTGCATTTGTGATAGGATGATATCTTGAAACATTATTATGTCAGCTTTTTGTTACATTTTGCTTTTACCTACTTAGTTTTTCAGTACACATCTACTCTGTGTTCTTTGACACAAAGAGAGTTCTGAGAAAAGCTGAAGTATATTGAGAATTGTCCATCTTTTACTTTAATTGCACAAATTGATATGACAATTTAGTGGATTATGATACAGAAAAAAATTGTATTCTGTGTGTTTATACTTTTGTACCTCTGTACTCCAGACAAAAATATTCCATATGGTCAAAGGGTGGAACAGGAAGGAGGGTAGTAATGCCTAGAAGGAGTGTGGGCCAGAAAGCAGAAGGGCTATGTTCACTTCCTCATTCCCACAGCAAGGCTGGACCAAAGAAGGAAGTATTTCATGACTGGTCATTATTTTTTTATTCACACTGTTCTTTATCTTTCCAAATCACAAAGTTTAGGTGACAGTCTATTTTGTCCTAGACAACTCTCTCATCCTGATGAAATTATACTCATCCCTCTGTACCCTTGGATTTCTGCATCTTTGGATTTAAGCAACTGCATATAAAACAGTACTTTTTAAATTATCTTTATCAAAAAAATAGTCTTTTGGGGTCATTACTTTATAAGCAATACGGTATACAACTATTTACATAGTATTTCCAGCATGCATAGTAGGTATTTAGTGATTTAGAGATGATTTAAGTGTATAGGAGGATGTGCAGAGATTGTAAACAAATACCATCACATCAATTTATATAAAGGACTTGAGCATCTGTAGGTTTTGGAATACACAGGGGGTCCCAGAGCCCATCCCTCATGAATACATAGAGATTGCTGTATGATAAATTCCCCTTTCCACTCTCAAAAATGTCCTGGGTTGGTCAGTACATTTACACATACAGTCATTCCAATTATAATTAATGTATAAAAAAATCTCTTTTTTCCTCTTCTTCTCATCTTCCTTTTCCATTTTTCTTATTCTCAAAATAATTTGAAGCATCTTTGTAAATACATACATAACATACAGAGATAAATATACCCAGTTCAAAAAAACGCCACAAGAATACAAAATAAATCCAAAACAAGTCAATACAAATCAAAATTACATTTATAAGACAGGCTTGGGACCAAGACAAGCTTGTGGCCAAGACAAACTTGTGGCCAAGACAGGCTTGCAACCAAGACAGGGTGAGGAGGACCCTCCCGGGCATGCCCACCAGCCCCAGCTTGGCCAAGTGGGGCCAAGTGGGGCTGAGTGGGGCCGAGCAGTTGCAGCCTGACTGGAACCTGCTTCCTCAAGCTTGCTCCCCCAGCTTGTGACCAAGACAGGCTTGCGACCAAGACAGTGTGAGGAGGACCCACCCGGGCACACCCACCAGCCCCAGGTTGGCTGAGTGGGCACCTCCAACATCAGCCCCCCACCCCCCACCTCTGGCCTTCTGGCTGTGCAGATACTTGGTTCCACACTGCAGAGGCAGAGGGGGACATAAAAGCCATTGTCCTGAGCTGCAGAAGTGAACAACAGAGAGAGGACCTCTCTCAGGCTCCATGATGAAAGCAAGTCCACTGGAAAAGTGAAGAGAATCTCTGCAATAAAGGCAAACCATGCTTGGTAAGTTGGAGGGATCATCAGCTCCCATCAAAACCTGCACTCTCTTCAGGGGAAAGGCAGCTGAAACCCACAATAGAACCTTGCAGAGTGCAACCCTGCTGGAGGACAGGGAGCTCAGCTTGGGACTTGCAGCCAGAAATCTGCCTGAATCTCACGGGTCTGGGACTAGCTTACTGAGACTCATTGACTTATAACTGCACATTGCTGCCCACATAGTCTATTGTGACAGCAGAAACATACCTTGGAGGAGGCCCTTCATTTTTAAAGGTGATAGATTAATAAATACCACAAATTGTCATTCTTTAATGATGTATTTGATGCTATGGTGTTGCTGATTGTATCACTTGGGGTAAGGTGTTGTGATTGATCAAATCAGTTGTCCTTCCTGGTATAATGAAAATGAGACAGCCTCAGAGCCATTAGAGACTCAAAACCTAAAGGCCAGCTATATCTGGAAGACACCCCTGAGAAACAATCATTCCACAAGGGTTCTAAATACATCAACAAGAATACTTACAATAAGCAACTTCAAAATACCAACACAGGAACTAAAGCAAGGAGAGTACCAAAATCAAAAATGAGAAGACATTTAAGCAAATCACAAACTCAGACTTCCACCCCCCAAAAGGCAAATCTGGGGGAAATAAGGTGGAAAAGTCTGATAATCAACCACCTGGACATGCTGAACTGATAGCACAGGAAGTAACAAAACAGATGCGTGAGGGGCTAGAAAAATTCAAAACAGAAATAATCTCCCAGATAACTACAGAGATGGTGAGCAGAGTGAAAGACATGATTAGAGGCTCTAGAACAGAAACATAAAAAAAAAGATGAGCTCAGAATCATGCTGGAAGCCATGAATGCCCAGCATAAGAGAGAAATGGAAACCATGATTGCTCAACATAAGAAAGAAATGGAATCCATGAAACAGATTTAAACAGATATTCAGGAGATTAAAAACTCCATTGAAAGCATGCAGAGCAGATTAAGAGAATCGGAAGATAGAATATTAGATGTAGAACACAGGATTGCGGTAAAGGATCATGAAAACAGAGATTTCTTAAAAATAGTAAGAGACCATGAGAAATCAATTCAGCAGCTGCTAGATGATGCAAAGAAGAATAACATAAGACTGATAAGAGTCCAAAAAAAAAAACAGGAGAAAGTACAATTGACATAAAAAAACTGTTCACAGAAGTAATGGTAGAGAACTTCCCAGACAGAGGTGGAGAATTGAACATACAGATAAATGAGGCATATAGAACTCCACCTAGCCACGATCAAAAAAAATCTACACCTAGACATATACTAGTCAAGATCCCAGAAACCCAACAGAAGAACAAAATCCTACAGGCAGTTAGAGAAAAGAAACAAGTCACCTATAAAGGAAAGCCCATCAGAATCATGGCAAACTTCTCAACACAAACCCTCAACTCAAGGAGAGCCTGGAGTCAAGTGTTTCAAGCCCTAAAAGAAAATAATTTCCAACCTAGACTATTGTATCCTCCAAAATTATCTTTCAAAATCAATGGGAAAATTAGATGCTTCCATGACAAGGAACAAATGAGAAATTTCATGAACACCAAACCACCACACCAAACAATTCTAAGCAATATCCTAGAAAAAGACAATGAAGGTCACAACTCCATGAGGCTCAACAGAGGGAAGCCACCAGGCAAGGCAAGAAACTAAAGGAAAAGGGGGAAAAAGAAATAAGAGCCAACAACAGTAAAACATCATGACAAGGATGAGTCAATATCTATCAATTATATCTATCAATATTAATGGCCTCAATTCACCAATCAAAAGAAGTAGACTGACAGAATGTTTTAAGAAGCAAAATCCAACAATATGCTATATACAGAAAACACACATACCTCAAAAAGAAATTCATAAACTGAAAGTAAAAGGATGGAAAACAGCTCTCCACGTGACAGGAGCCCAGAAAAAAGTGGGGTAGCAATCTTATTTGCAGACAAAGTAGATTTCAAACCAAAACTAATTAAGAGACACAAAGATGGTCACTACATCCTTGTGAAGGGAACAAT
>NW_004624827.1:6798144-6850265 GCF_000247695.1 Heterocephalus glaber | reverse complement strand
CCACCTCATCTTTGACAAAGGAGCCAACGACCCTCATTGGAGGAAAAATAGCCTCTTTAATAAACGGTGTTGGAAAAACTGGATTTCAACCTGCCAAAGTTTAAAACTAGACCCATACCTATCACCATGCACTACACTAAGATCGAAGTGGATTAAAGATCTAAATATTAAAACAGTAACACTAAACTTGCTGGAAGATAAGTTAGGTAGAACTCTTGAAGACATTGGCATAGGAAAAGACTTCATGAACAAAACCTTCATAGCACGGGAACTAGCACAAAGAATCAACAACTGGGATCTCATCCTATTAAAAAGCTTCTGCACTGCAAAAGAAACCACTAACAGAGCTAACAGAAAACCTACAATATGGGAAAAAGTTTTTAGCATCTGTACTTCAGACAAAGGACTGCTATTTAGAATATATGAAGAATTGAAAAAAATCAGACCCCCCAAATTCAAAGACCCAATTCAAAAATGGGCATCTGAAATGAACAGATATTTCTCAGACAAGAAGTAAAAGCAGCAAGCAAATACATGAAAAAATGTTCAACATCACTGGTCATTCGAGAGATGCAGATGAAAACAACACTGAGATTCCACCTAACTCCAGAAAGAATGGCTGCTATCAAGAAATCAATCAATAACAAATGCTGGCAGGGTTGTGGGGAGAAAGGAACCCTTCTCTATTGCTGGTGGGAGTGTAGACTGGTGTGACCACTGTGGAAATCAATATGGAGACACCTGAAAGAACTAGGACTAGAGGTCCCATTTGACCCAGCTATTCCCCTGCTGGGTACTTTCCCAAAAGAATTAAAAGAATCATACCACAGCAATATATGCGCACCCATGTTCATAGTGGCACATTTGTAATAGCCAAAGCTTGGAAGCAGCCCAAGTGTCCATCAATTGGAAACTGGGTAAAGAAGATGTGTCTTTTTTTATAAAATGGAGTACTACTCAGCCATAAAGAACAAAAAGCTAGAGTCATTTATAGCTAAATGGATGCACGTTGAGGCCATACTCTTCAGTGAAATAAATAGGACACACGTGTAAATACCGAACAGTTTCTCTAGTGCGAGAAACTGAGAGTTTAAGTAAGGATTAAAAGGATTAATAACTAATAATTGATACTTTGAAATAGGAAAAGGTACAAAGGGGTAGCAGTGATGGGAGGAGATGGGAAAAGGAAAGAATGGAAAGGAAAAATTATGAGAAAAGAAAAAAATGTAAATGAAGTCTATATAAATAGGGAAAGGTGGAGCGGTGAAGGGTGCACAGGTAATGGGGAAAAAATAAGAACCAAGATACATCATGTATGTGTACAAGCACCCAATGATAAATGTAAACATACTGTATATCTAAAATGTACCAATAAAAGAATTTAAGCCAAAAAAATAATTACATTTATATTATGAATATTGTAAGGTTCTGCATTGGTTGTGTATTTCCCTTATGAACATATTTTTACCTCTGAAATCAACAACAGTATTTAGTATTAGTGAAATAAGAAACATACCAAAAGCTTAGGGCAAAATACCAACAGGAAAGATTGAAGGACCCAAGCTAATATAGATGAAAAAGTTTGAGGGACAGATACTATTAATTTTTTATTGAATGCCTGCTATGAACCGTGTGTGATATATAAATGCTGCAATGAACAAGACAAGTTCTAGACATCATAAAATATTCTAGTAGAAAAAAGCCAATAACTAACAAGTAAATAATTTTATTTCATTTGACCATAAAGGAATTAAAGTTGGTACTATGTTAGAGTTTTAGATAGTGTTATATAATCTAAATATGTTGACTCTAAAAATAAAAGAGGGAAAGTCAAGAAGGTCTCAATATCTTTTGCATAAAATACATTCCCTATGAGAATTAGAGGCTCATTGTAATAACTGAGCAATGAGATTTAAAACTGCCTGTATAATATTAACAGTTTCATAATGACTGATTAAATAGTGATCCTCATTCTCCACTTTGACTTTATATTTCATTCACTTTTACATTTATTACTAACTCAGGAAAGTTTTATTTGCATTAGGGTTAAAGTAATAAAAATTTAAAATAGAAAATTGAGTATATGAGTAATTAGACTATCAAAGATTTTACTGGGCGATAGCCACCAAGCTATTTAATGTACATTTTTCTAGAATTTTTTCAGTATAACTACTTACATTGGGCACAATTTGGTTACTATTCATGTGCTTTTTCTTTTCATAATTTATTATTATTCCTTCAATACATAAATGTATACATCATTATTTTAATGGCTGTGTATACTTACATCATGGTTGGATTATTGGGAAGTGGTGGTTAATTTCAAAATATTTTATTTTCCCTTATTTAGGTGAAGACAAGCTATTTTAAGTTTTTGTAATTTAATGTTTTCACTTTGATACTTAATAACAGTTATAACTTGATTATGATGTGTTTACTGGTCTGAGATTATTACACACCAAAACTCCTATTCAGTCTTTGGCCAGTATACTTGGAAGAGAACTTTCTGAGTATTTATAAAGTATGCAATTATATATCAGAATTCTTTGGGGCTTATAATTTTTGACTCAAATTTTAACCTAGACATACAGTATCTAAACCAACACATGTGCTAAGGCTAACAGAATAGTTAGAAACTCATTGTACTATATATTGCTTCCTGCATATGCACCCAAAATGCCAACAGAACTAACTTTAAATACCTATTAATAATGTGAATACCAGCTCATAAGTCACAATTACCTAATTCTAAGGTAAACATTAAGTCAAATAATATCTTTATTGCATGTGTTTAATGCATTTTAATTCAATTTATTTCTAATCTTTTAAAATAATAGTAGCTGATTGTCACTCAATATATAATGACAGCACTTAACTCTTTTCTTAATCTAGAAAAGTTGCCTTCTGTGATGATCATGACAGATTCTAGGCTCCTGGGATAAAAGGAGTGCTTACTGTTTCAAGCAGTACTTTGCTTTTATTCTGGGAAAATGTACTCTAGCATGTATATGAGGGTCTTTTAGCAGGAGTTGTTACTTCCTCATTGGTCCTAAGGGATCATCCTGGGCAAGAGATTTATCTCAGTAGTTCTGCCGCCTGCCTACCAAGCTCAAGGAGCCAAGTTCGATCTCCCATACCAAAAGAAAAAAAAAAAAGGGAAATTTCTAAGGGATCATTCTGCAGTGAAATAGCCCAAAGCACATCTTTTAGACCAAGAAACAAGTATTAAGTCAATTGAAAGACAGCCTGTATCATGACAGTGATAATTTTCTTCAGAGAGCTATTCTTAGCCATCTTCCCAGATTGGAAGGAAAATAAGAAGCAGAAAGATTGGATATGGGACAATATGCAGTTTGGACTGAGGTGTGGCAATAGTGTGTGTGTGTGTGTGTGTGTGTGTGTGTGTGCATGCATATAAGCTGAGCTTAGCTAAATGTATCCCCAAACACTTCAGTAGTCTTCTCTAAGCCAGACTCTTCCCTGAAGCAGTGGTGCGGTAGAAGCGCTCCCCTGAATGAGTCTTCACTGTCAAGAAATGCAGGAGAGATTTAAGTATGAGATGGGAAATTTACCTTCCAATGTATGCTTCTATTTTAACTCTCAAGGTCAGGAAATTCTAAGTGTGAAAAGTCATTCTCAACTGTGGTGGGGAAATGTGAGGACAGAGGGTTTCCACAGTACTGAGTCCTAAGAGGGAATCATGGTCTCCACAGGAGAATGGTTGTGGGTGGGCTTCTGGATTACCATGAGATAATAGCATGCAGAAATGAAAAAGCTGGCAAGATGCTTAGAGATCATTTCTATTATTGAACTAGTGAGATTTAACGTTACAGAAATTATAGTATATCAAGTATCCTTACTTAACAAGCATAATGTATATATGTACATATATAAAATATATGTATATGTACACATATATAGTTACAAGTATTTAAATGATGTACTTTCCCATCATTTACTAAAAATTTTAACAAAAAAACTTATTCTGAGAAGTTATTTAAATTAATCCCCTTATTTTACACATGTGAAAACAGGGGGGAAATTGAAATTACTTGTCATATATATACACAAGCAAAAAAGAGCTTCATACTCTTGAACTTTTGGTGATAAATTCCATATCAAATTTTCAATGAAATAGCCATCCTGTGTTCTCCCCAGGACTCCATATAGTCTCTTGCAGTTTTGTTGAAATATTCCATGTATTTTTTTATCTTTCTCTACCTATTTGCTTACCAGATTGCTATTGTGCATTACTCCGAGTCAGCTCTCCTGCCATTCTCTATTCTGGTTCAACATCCTCTCTAGAGGAACAGAGAGGAATCAAGTCTGTACACCTAGCCAATGGCTTTCTCCTTTTTTTTTTTTTTTAATTCTTAAGTAGGAGCAGGAGCAAAATGACAGCAATCATGTTGCCCATTTCATAATAAATAGCTCACAAATTCCTTTGAGTCATTTAAGGTCCATTCTTTGTCCCACAGCTCCTTTAAGTTTCCCCTAAAAGGCCCAGCCCTGGACATTCTTCCTCTTTAGTGCAGGGGTGGTGAACCTATGGCACGATTGCCACAGCAGGCCGTTTGTATCCCTGAAAACTCTAAAAGGATCACCATCACTGATTGAGAGTTTCCCTTTGGAAAACAAGTTCCTTTTCCTATAGCAAAATACCTCTTTTTAATGGCTTGTAAGCCAGACAAAGTAGGCCTCAGGAAGCTCCCTCCAAACCTGAGCACACTCTTACTAACATCTACTCTAAAAGAACACAGAAAAGCTCCCTCCAAGGTGTCTCCCACCAACCATTCGGAGAGGGGAATGGTCTTCCTACAAGTGGCTAAGAATTGCCTCCCTTTGGGAAAATAGCACTGGCCATAAGAAGGGAGAAAACAACAAAAGGAGGTGGAGTCAGAGCTGGCTCTTTTGTGTCTAAAAGGTTGTTGAGATTCTTATGTGGGGACTGGCAGCAATGTGAGTCTACAGCCTTTGACCTAATCAGACCTCACCAGTTTTCACTGATGGTCCATTTGGCCAAGGAGGGACCAAACAAAGAAGTGGGGAAGCGAAAGTTCCAGGGCAATTAATTAAATATCTCTCCATAGAATACTCAGGACAAGACATATAAGAAAGTCTATAAAGAATACAGAAATGAACATCTGCTGGAATAGTTACGATCTGTCCAATGATTTCTGCTCAGCCTCCTCTTGTTTTTCCATGCATTTTAAAACTAAAATTGTAATGATTTAATTATTAGGTAATTCTAAGGTCTGGCATGTAGTAGACACTTAATAATATAAATTTTAAAATCTACTTGAGCTTTGCTAATGTGTACAAAGGTGATTTTCATCCTATGTTTGAACTAAATAACTTTAGTTTTCAAATAAAAACAATACTTTTCAATGTAGAAAACTCATATATATATATATATATATATATATATATATTTAAAACCACAGATAACAGTACCATACAAAGATAACTGACTTTAACAATGCTGATGCACATTTGTTTATTGCTTTGCTTTTGTTGTTCTTTGCTTTGCTTTTTGTTTTATTTCTTTGTTGTTGTTAGTTTTTGTTTTGCACTGTTTTGGTGATCAGAGATTGAAATAAAGAAAGAGAGAACCTATTCCCTGAGACTTATTTTGGTGATCACATAAGCATCAAGTGAAAAAGCCAGAAGGAAAGGGTCACTGGAGAGTTTCTTTTTCCTTCCTGAAGATCCACCAGTGAACATTCTGCTTTTTAAACTTTGTAAGGAAAAAACGAAGTTTTTTGAGGCTTAGAGCTTATATTATCTGGGTATGCCTTATAAAAATATTAAATTATGTATACAAAAAGACACAAAAGTGAATATTAGTTAGAATGATGAGAAAAAGTAAAACATATCTTGAAAAGCTAACAAATATAATAAGTATCAAAAAATGCAAAGAAAATGTCATTTTTTGTTAATAACTCCTAACACTTCAATTCAGTAATGCTTTTTTCCTACATTTTTGCTTGCAAGTTTTTTGAGTATAAAAGTTATATTACTCTAACATTTCGTGTAAAGGAAACAGGAAGACTATTCAGTCTTCTAGAGCAGTTGATAGAAAATTTTTATTATTAACAATAATTTAGAGAAATTATTTTTGTTTTCATGTCTCCTCACTAGTACTCTAGTGTCAAATTTTAAGACTGTCATTTCCTTTATAAGCATTAAGATTTAGACAAATTTCCAGAGATTATTTTTTACGTATGTATATTTCAAGACCAATTTTTTTTTCCATTAGGCATACAATTCTAGGGTCTGATATTGAATGTGTGTGTAGAGTGAAAAGCTCCTAACTCAGGTGCTGAGATTCTCATGACATGAGATTCACCTCATTGGCATGGTGGATGACATAAAGCCAATCCCACACAAAGACAGCATGTGATGACAGAACCATCTGTGGAAGAGACTGAATCATAAGTACATCAGACTAAACACAATCTCAATGTATCCCCTAATTCAACTTCCTTTTAGCCAGATCTAAAAATCCAGAAGATGCCTGCAGTCACTCCCATTCCCATCTAATACTCTTTCCCTGTGGAAAGCCACAGAAATCAAGGTGAAGAGAGGACTGTCTTAATCGACACAAAGCACTTCACATCTGTAAATATGTCAAAGGCCTATGTGCACAGCCATTTCTAGGGATCCTTGCAAGGACTGGGAAGTACACAGTCAGCAGTAGCAGGAGGCCTCATACCTTGTGCTTCACTACTTTTTGGTAAATCCATTTCTGCTTTAAGAGTTATGTCATGTTTCACTAAAAGCTACACCCCTGAAAGTCCTCCTCCCAAGCCGATAGTTTCTCATGGACTTGGGCAGAGCAGTGTGGCTGAATGCATCCACAAAGCTTCACAAATGGATCACTTGCTGAACCAAAGATTATTTTAGTATTTCAGTAAATTCAGTTAATACATTTAGTAATGATTTAAATTATGGTCATTAATTTCATAAAGGCAAAGAATAACAATAAACAGTTAACTCACCTATGGTTATGTTTCCTTTTGTTTAGATAATATTTTAAATTTTTCAAGATGCTTTTCCATAAAGGCCTACGGCTATTAACTAGATTTTCAGTCACCAGTAAAAGTCCAGATAATACATGTAAATATGGATTAGTGAAAGGAAATATCCACTCACTTATTTACATAGAACAAAATCTGCATTTACCTACAGTTCGATGAGTCAGTGTGTACACAGACACAGCAGGAGCTACAATTCAACCTCCTGTAAATACATGTCAGTCTGCACACACAAACTATCTCTATAACAAAATGAAGATCAACCATGTCATCTAATTTATGTTGATATTTTAAAAATATTGATCATTTTTGTCACATCACAGATTTAGAAAACTATGTTATGACCCAGTCTCCAAAAATAAAGTTAAAAAAGTTCTCTTACTAGTTATGAAAGAAGAGCAATAAAATAGATAGTTATAAAAATATGTATATCTTAATGATGGATTACCATTGAAAAAAGGTTTATGTGGCAAGAAATGTGTTACGTTTGAATATTGTTATTCTAAAAAGTATTGTAAAGTTTCGCTTCAAATAAAATATACAAAAAATAATGAAAATGAGAATATTCATGAATAAAGATGTACCATAAGCATTCTCATTTTTAAGTGACAGTCAATAATGTGTTAGCTAAACCAGATCAATAATTATATTAACTAGGCTTGCGCTATTGTGAATATAAAATTATGCATATAAAATCAGATGCAAAAGGAATATCAATGAGAATGAGAAAAATTATACATTAGGTATTTTGAAAAGCTAACAACTATAATATTACAAAATAAATAACTAATATGCTAAGTCAAAAAAGTCAGAATTTCATTTTAACTTTAACTAAGGAAGCAATAAATCAGGTTCATTCTGCTTGTTGAACACAGAACATTGACTGATGTTAAATTAAATTACAACATCCTGACTTCAGAGTACAAAGAATGATTCTCTTGTTTATGAAGAACAGAATAATAACCTTCTGGTCTATACAGACCCTTTTGTTCTGGTAATAACATTCTTAATAGGTGAGTGGGGTTTTTCCCATCAGCTACCTATTTTCAGAATAAGGTACAACTTGTATGAGACTAAAAATACAAAGTCAGATTTTAAAAAGCTACTGATAACATTATAATTCTAAAAAACAAAAATCTCAGAGCACAGAGAAACACCTACAGGTGTTTAACAGTAATAGCAGTGACTTCAAGACAGTTTTCTTAGTTTGGATAGCACTTTTGCCCTTTATTAAACATGTATATACTTCAATTGAGAAGAAAGTAATTTAAAAGTTTTATTTAGAGAAAAAAATGTCTGGCTTCCTTTTATCATATTGAACATGATTTTAATATTGTAAAATTCTCTGAACTCTGCTATGTGAGAGACCTGATTTAAAACGTTCAAAATAGCTAAGACATTTTATAAATGCTGTTACCCCATAAACCCACTTTCTGGAGGCAATAGAATGATATACAGGTGGTATAATTCAGTAAATTACTAAAGATGGGTGTTTTAAAAGACCCAACAGAAAGGACTTCTTGTATCTTATTACTAAAGCCAGCAGAAAAGCAAGAGTATATTTGTAAATAAAAACAGACTTTTAACATGAGTTTGGTTGTGCATGTAAGATTCTCATCTCTCTCAGTTTCCAGCCGCATACAAGTAGATGACTTCATTTCCTCTCCAGAGTCTCTAATTTGATCCTTCTGACTGACCCTCAGAGTAGAAACTTGGTCCTTAGAAGGAAATCCACTTAATCGAAGAGTCTCCTTGGGATCCAGGGTCTTAGCTGTGCAGTTTAACAGGAGGAAATCTACTTTCATCCACCATAATACATATGCTAATGACACACAGGCATCTTGTACAAAGATGTGTATACTTCATAGGAAGTATAATTGTATATGTTTGTGTAGATGTATAACTTATGAAGTAGAGAAACTGCTCCATTAAAAATGTGACTAGATCTTCTCACCTAGCAATTATAAATTAGCCATTTAACAGGAACTTTAGTATCAATGAAATCTATTGATAATTCAAAAACTTTATTTTAAATACTAACTTGAACATTTTTCCTCACCCAAGGGATCAAAATTTCAGGGACTAAAATTGCTCAAAATATCATCTTCTCTTCATCTCTGTTCTCTAGTAGAAACATTAATGAGGAATGAAACAGTAGGAAACTGGATGTAGCAACGCACTATCATTGGTCCATACTTCACTCTCAGAAGCTCCAAGAGATTTCCAGCATGCTCTGAGCTTCATCTCCAGATGCTGTATTAAAACATGTCAAAATAAGGCAGGGGATGTAGCTCAACAGTGTAACATGTGCCATGTTCAGGCCCTGAGTTCAACCCCTAGCACCTCAAAAAAATACAGGAAAAGAAGATAGATATCCAAACAGACTAAAAAGCAAAACATAATAAGTAAGTTTAAAAAATCCTAGTAGAAGTGGTTTCATAAGTAATATAAACATCCATCTATTCCCAAATATTTAACAACTTTTAGTGACATATATAGAGTTGTTTGCTTTCTAATTAAGAGGCTGTTAAAAGCATAAAGAGGAAAGACAGTTCTAAATTCTCAAAGTAAAAAACAATCCCAGGCAGCATATATGAACAAATGATTCACAGAAGAGAAAATTTAAGTGGATAATACATGTCTACAGAACTTCAAACACATTTGTAATAAAAATGCAAATAAAAATTAAATGGCATTTTCCACATCAAATTAGAAAATGTTTAAAAGATTGCACAATATTCTGCTTCATGTACAGTAGAAACTATCAAGTATTGCTAAAGGGACATAAACTGCTACAATAGCTCTGGAAACAATGTAGCAATATATAATAATGTAAAAATAGTGATATATTTTATTCATTCCTACATCCTGGCTTTAAGGAGATAAAATAAAATCAAACACTCATATGCAAAGATGTCCTATTTAGTATTACTTATGTAACTGAAAATTAGGAAAAATTTAAATGCCAACAAATTAAGAATATGAAACCATTTATTGTTTGACTATTCTGCATTATGAACTTTACTCATTAGAGTTGAGGTTTAGGAAGAATATTTTACAGCATGAGAAAAGACAGTACAATGAGAAGAGAAATAGCGGCTGGATAAAGAAGTCATATTATCTATTAATGTGCCACACATACACACGGAACTTCTTTTACAGTAAATGTGCATAGAATGATTATGACAAATGTATCCTTTTTAAAAATAAAAACAACGTAAAAATATTGAAACCTTATAGTATGATTCTAGACTAGATTTATCATTAGCCTATATTTCACCAAAAATATTTAACAAAAATAAGCTTATGTGCCTGGGATGAAATTTTAGTTTTCACTGGGAATACTGATAGCTCTAAAAAAAAATTAGGTAAGCTCTTAACCAGTGCCCAAACACTGGTTAAATTTTATTCATGGATCATATGTTCTTGGCAATGATCAGGACACAGAGCAGCGAAGAAGAGAATCTGGGTTGGACTTCAGAAAGTGACAGGCCAGGCCTGTACCAGTTTCCATAAAAGGGAGTCTGGTCTGAGGAATTAGCTGAGAATCCATGATGGCAGAACA
This sequence comes from Heterocephalus glaber, assembly GCF_000247695.1. The sequence continues at coordinate 6,839,663 of NW_004624827.1, read as the reverse complement.
GCATCTGGGTTCTACTCGCTGGAGGAGAGAGGAGGGAAAAATGAGCTTGGTATGGGCAGAAGCAGAGCCACTGGTTGGTAGAGGAATATACTTTAGTAAAAGGAGACTTTAGATCAATATTTTCTACTCATCTCATATTCTTCTTTTAAACTGCTTCTTCTACCAATTTTTAAAACATAGCCTTAAAAGGCAACTTCAACATTACTTTAAAAATTATAAAGTCACCATTTTTGGTGAATGTCCTTAAGGGAGGCAATTATTCCTTCTGCTCTCTCTTTTTTAACTTGATAGAACCAAAGTATTGCTAAGTATCTCACTTCCTCTATTATAATGGCAGTTTTTCACTGTTCACATTACTAGAAATGTTTTCTTTGTTTTCTTATTATTTGCCAGCTATTCTAGGTTGTTTTGATCTGAGTTGACATTTGAAGAGTATTCTTTGCATAACTGTAACTTTATGTCTTTAAAAATTTGTCAAGAAGGTAGACCTATGTTAAGTGTTAGGAAAGCAATCAAACATGCACACTCAAATGGCAAGAAACGTTTAAAAGTGATGAATAAGTTTATGGCACTGATAGTGATGATGGCTTTCAGAGCATATAGCTGTCTCAAAACATATCAAGTTGTATACATTAAATATCTACAACTTTTTGCTCATCAATCATGCTGTAGTAAGGCAAATTCAAATAAAAGAGCAATCTTACCATCAAGAGACTAACAGTAGGAAAAAGAGTATGGAATTGTCATCTTTTTCAGAGCTAATATAAAAGAAGTTTTAGTCTTGCTGATTAACATAAAAAGTATAATTAGTCTTACATACACATTTCCCAAGCCAATGTGCTACTAACGTTTGTGCAAAATGTGTGAATTGGGTGCACACCTTTGTGGAGATTTGATGTGACCACAGGGATAATATTTAAAATACCAGTGACTATATTGCTTTAAGAAATGAAATATAAAGATACACTAAGAATAGACTTTGATTCACTTTTGCAGAAGAATCTGTGTAGTAGACATCATTGTTATACTGAGTTACTATTTAAATTTTTTTACAAATATTCATAAACTTTCTAGTGACTGTAAGGTCCCCTTATAATTTTTGTTTTGTCTATTTGACTGATTACAGATACTCCTTAAGCTGGAAGAAAGTGGCTACAGCAGAAATACTAAAGTGAAAATCTCTTGAGCTTTTTCCTAATTTTCCTTTGTTACAAGTAACTACAAAATGTTACCAAATAAGACTACACACACCAACAATTAATCCAAATGAAAACTTTAGGTTTAGAAATCTAAGCTTTCATAATTAAAAATCAATCAGAATCAACTCCAACAATCCATATTATATTTCTAAAGGGCAGAATCAATAGAATGTTATTAAGTTCACATATTTTGCTCCACACACAGCCCCCGCCCCCACACACAATGTACTTGGCATATAACCTTGAAAGAGGAAGCTTTTCTTTGTTCATAGTTTATAGATGTCATGGTCATAAATTTATTCACTAGATTTTGCATTGAGAAAAAAAATGTTTCTTAATGTGCTGGTGTTTTATACGCAGACACTTTTTGAATAAAAGCTCAGTTTATACAATTCCCCTCTGAATTGGCAAGAAGACCTATCTAGCTATACCTGCCTGTAAACTAAGGAAGGGTTGTATTAGTTTTTCTTGATTTGTAAATAGATTATCATATGAACTTCTGGAAGTTTTAAAAATCACCTTTTTGACTCCTCATGAGGTCTAAAATGCCAATATCAACCAAAACTGGGCACAGAGATTTCTCTCATTTTGTGTGAAAGTTGACTTGAGTTTGCATCAGTTAAATTTCAGACAAATAAAAGAATACTTTGATGAAGCATTTCTAAAAGAAAGAACAGAAATTGTTCTTGTATTATAGTCAGTCCAAAATATCATACAAAAGTGAAATAAAATGGGAGATGGTGCTAGTTTTAACTCATTGTTTACTGGTTTCTAGCTGCTATGAAGTTTTCATTCCAAGAAATTATCTTTGGAAGGATTTGGAAAATAGTCAGGAACATATCTTTCTTAAATAAATTGCTGTATCTTTTCATTTTAAGACGAGAGTGCCTCTAGAAATGCAATGGTTGAGCAGAGTTTGAATTGGAATATGGTCAACTTGTATATGCAGAAGACATTGGAAAAACAGACTTGAAAATAACCTCTGAAGGAGAAATAATTATCAAGATATTAAATATTGCATGTTTCTTAAAAATGATTGAAACAAACTGGCTTTTGAATTGGACTAAGTAATAGGCAGCCTTCCATGATTTTTTTTGAAATTGATCGTTCTTAGGTGCACTCTGAGCTTTGATTGGTAGGTATATTCTTTACATATTTCAGAGTATGAAATGGCCCGAACATCAAGGAAATGTAACATCATCTCTGGAAAGTATCCATTTGTGTTTATGGAGGTCAAAACATTTATTTTTGTCATCACTTTTCTGGTTTAAATTTAGGTAAGTTCCTCACCAACTCAAGACCAGTCTCTTATACGTGCATTAAAGGTAACACTTTCTTCTAAAATATGAGAAGATTTTAAGAATGAACTCTCTGTATTCAGTATTTAAAAGAAAAGTAATCAGTAATTCCATCCCGTTTACTTATTCTCCTATAACAAATCTTATTGGGGGCATATTAATGCTATTATACTGTTACCATATTTTATGCTATTAATTACTTTTCCTGATTACATACATGGTACTAAAGGTTCTTATCTTCCTGAAGGTAGGCTGCAGTCTATTTCAGGTTAGAAGTGTAATAGAATGCATGTACTTTTATTAGTAGAGCATTCTAAACACCAAGTCATGAAATCCTATTTTTTTTGCCACTCTTTGAAGAAATATAGTTCATACAAAGGCAATTTAACTACTTCTAGCTTTTAAGAGGAGTATGAAAATGTTGACAAAATCAAACTATAGATTTTCATATTTTTCCATACATTTGCTTTATGTAACCTTGAAAAATAAAGTGGCCTATATAAGTTCTACAAATATTTAGTTATATAATCTTCAATAAGTCACATAACCTTTAGTATTCTATAATATCTTTCTCTATAGAATGGATGCAATTGTGAAGGAATCTGATTTCTATCTACTAGCATTAATATTTGGATGAACCCTAGAGTTTCTATAGCTTTCATGATTTCATGTTTCATTTTCCTTAGATTATTCAATCAATTTTATTGAATATTTTCTATTAGGTTTTGTTTGCTGTTTGTTACCTTAGTCCCAAGGCACCTAAGTGCAGTCAGATATGCTGACAATCCAAGGTCAGTATTCTACAGTTTCAGCACTTTATACACATACTCTCATATACATTTTAAGTTAATTTTTCCTATTTTCATATATATGAAAGAAAAGGATTATAGTCACTATTTTGTAATTCTCAGTTGATTTTCTCTGTTTTTTTCTAACATTTGATGAAGCAAGCCATTCCAACCCAAGTATATTGTGATATTTTAGTCAACAACATGGCCTCCAGGTAGAGTCAGACCACCTGTATTCAAATCCTTATTTATATCATATTCAAGCTTCAGGCTCTGCAAATTACTATGTTCATCAAATGAGATAATTTCATGGTTTTATAGTAAGAATTAAGTGAGAGTAAGTGTGCAAAAAGTGTATGGACTGAAATAACTATTTGTTAATATTTTAGCAGGTAAACTGATGAATTATTGTCAAATCCAAATATAACTATCCAATTTGATTATAATTTTAATTTTAGTTCTACTCTTTTCCTAGACTAACTTTATGAATGCAATATAACAAGTATGAGAACAACTTTAGCAGCTTGGATTATGAGTCTGATGATCACCCAATTTTGGTTCTCTATTGCCAGTCTGGTACTTGATATTGTTCTGGAAGCTTGTGGAGAAAACACAGAGATTAAGTAAAAGCAAAACAAAACAAAAAACTCTCCAAGCTCAAAACCTGTAGAGACAATCTATCAGAATGCTGAAATTACCTCAAAAAGGAAAAACTACATTGAAGATTTAAAAAGTCATCAAAGACATCAAAATGCTTTTCTGCTTTTCTCTAGTAACTACAGTCTGATCTCAAAAAGAGAAGTGAACTAAATGTTGCCAATGTGTAACAAGAATACATTTCTTTATTTAATTAATTTATTTTCCTAACTCAGGACCTTGTGCTTGTGAGGCAGACACAGCACCACCGAGCTAAATCCCCAGCCCTCCTACCAGAGTACCTTTTAAGACCATGGTGACTACTTCTTTCAATTCTTCTAATTACATGATAGCAACAAAAAATGTAGGTAAAATTTTGAGTAAGTACTTTACAGGAGCCTAAAAAGTATTTTGAATATTTTCATAGAATTTAACTAATCCAACAGATGGTTTTGGGCCAATAAATGATTCAGTCTTTAAAGCTGATTCTTTTTGCACAATATTAGTAGCAAAGCTGGGGTAATGGAGAAATTGACAACAAAATTTTGCAACTGAAATAAATGAAAACAGCTTCGATTTTATTTGGTGATCCATAAAGTACCAAGCCAAATCACTGGCATGTAATCCAAATTCAAAGTACTTATTTTAAAAATTCAAACACGTATGCAGTTGTAACCAATAAAAACCAACCAAGCTACTCTCTGTGCATGGAAAATGGTTGGTCATAATATCAATATTTAAAGTTCACCTTAATTTTCCAACTAATTTTTAACCATTATCTTAGAATCAGAAGATTCTTACCACATTGTTCAAAAACAAACAAAACCAAAAAACTCTACTGAAGGCATGCCAGTCCTCAAGAACCACAGGAACAGTTTGAAGAATATATATTGATTTAAAGGTAGTGACTCTCTGAAATGAATTTAACAAATTATAAAAATTCAGGGCCTCCTATAGAAATTATTTTCTTTGAGAAAGAAATATATTCTTTTGGTAAAATTTTCAAACATTGTTTAATTCAAAAATCATTACTTTTCATTTGGCATTTCCCACCACCTTTCCCAAATCTCTAACACACATATGAATTAGTAACTTTAAGACTGTCTCATTCACCATGAACTTTTTCCTATATCTGAGAAAGAGCTCTTCAATAAAACTCTTATTTCCAAAATTGGGATTCAACAAGGAATATGCAAATCAATTCATTTATGACAGGAAAATTACAAATGCAAATACAAAGTAACTAAATTATAGCTAAATGCCAATGATACTTTTAGAATAGTTCTTGGAAAAGTCAAGCTACCTCTTCAATTAAATGACATATTTAAAGAGGAAAGTGAGAGCCAGAATTCAGGATTTCAGAATGAAATAAGTAATGGATAAATTCAAATTTCTCAGCAAAATCATTTGGCTCACAGACCATATAGCGAGTTGCACCTACATAAATGTGACAGACACAAGGTGGTTTGAAACTAACTGAGCCAAGGCATATTTAAAGCATTTGGACACTCCATGGTAATAAATTCTAGCTTATAAATTACATATTTATATAAGAAACAAAATTCTATAAAGCTTCTTAAAATTGTATCCAAAGCATATATGCATTCTGAGGTAGGCGTTATAAAAATCAAAGTTTAGCAATGAAACATTTTTTGAAAAATATGATTAGGTTGCAATTGTGTGTGTGTGTGTATGTGCACCCACAAACAAGTTTCCATATATTACTTCATCTTATTTTACTCTAGTTTACCAGGAAAATTGAGAGAAAATAAAATAAAAAAGGAAATGTGGAATAAGATAATATATTTATTGCTGTATGTCTAAATCTTAGTTACTTGAAGATACTTGACATATAAAAGGATATCCATTGCTGTACTTAAAAATGAAGTATTTTTAGAGTAATACACATTTTTCACATAGTTTCTGATGATATACTTTAAAAGTAATAGATACATTGTAATAGAAATTATCCTAATGGTCAGCACACATTCCAAGATTTTAGTCTAACGTTATATAATTGGTAATTTAACATGTACATGTCATCTGTCTCGTTTTGTAGATGGCAAATTGCTGCACCACTTTATTCAAGCACATTTAACTCAGCAAGCTCATTTAGTGAAACACATTGATTATAAAATTCTAATAAAAACAGAATTTTTGAAAAATGAAAGATTTAGATGAAAAACTTTAACTAAGAATGAGAATTCTGTGTAGTATTTGAAAACTGTATTGGTAAGCTTTCTAACGTACAACTTGAAGAAAGGGTTTATGTGTCTCAGAGTTTCAGAGGTTTTGGTCCATGGTCAGCTGGCTCGGAGGGAGAAGCATCATGGAGCAAGGGTTCAGCAGAAGATTACTTCTAACCTCTTATCAGTCAGAAAGCAGAGCACATAGAACGAGTCAGAGAAGAAAGGGCCAGGGGCCACATATAGCCCAAGGCCACACCCTCGTAATGCATGCAGACGTACTCAGAATTGAGCTTTATTAATTTCATAGGTGTTTCTCAAACCAACCAACTTGGCAATCAAGATTAACCATCATTCCTTGTCAACTTGACAGCCCAAAACATCTCTTTAATTTACAGTCTCCAGAGACAATAACCAGGTCGTAATTCCACTTAATAGGATGTAACTATTTTACATACAACTGAAAACACACTAATTCTTTTCCCAAAGTCTGAACAGTCTCAGCATTACCCAAAAGTCCAAGTCCAAAATCTCTTATGAGATTCATAGCAACTCTTAGTCCCAGTAAAAAAATAAACAAAGCATAAAACCAGTTCCATAATACTAAGATACAACAACATAGGTCAGTAAGCATTCCCATTCTAATTGGGATGAATCAGACTAAACAAGAGGGAAACTCAGCAAACATTAAATTCTTCTGGGCAAACACCAAATCCTGTCACTCTATGTCCAGCATCTGGGACATATGATGGCATGATATGAGCTCCAAAGGGTTTGGGCAACCCTACCCCTGGCCTTGCTGGCCAAAATCCTCTCCTGGGCTGGTTCTACTCACTTCCCATGGCTTTATTTTGCAATCAAGCTGACAATGAAGAGTAACCATCAAAAAAGCCTAGTTACCAGAACTTTTTAAATGCCAGAATTCATATATACAACCTAGTCTTAGAGACACTAAGCTATAACCTGTCCAAGTCCTATTTATCTTTCCTTCACCCAATGATCCAGTGTTTGGGATTGAATCAAGTTTCTTTACTTGCACCTAGAAGTGGGAAGGCCTTGGAGTGGCCACGGAAACAAGGTAAACAACATTTCAGAAAAAAGTTAAAAGTTATAGACAAGAAAGACCAAAAGAAAAAAAAAAAGCAGGTGTGAAGTGAAAACCAGAATCACTATGTGGGTTATCAAACTGACTATCTCTAGACGAGATAGAAATGGGATCAGTCTTGCTATATTCTGGATAGGTAGAGTGTGTAGAGTAGGGTGGGAGAAATAAGCAGCTGTCAGGGAAAGTTGTACAGATAGCCTTGACATTTGTTTTCATCATCTAGTAGATTGATTACCTTTCATGCAAGACCTTGGGGGAACTGTTAAACTATGACCATTGTGGATAGTGCCAAATATAGTTATTTGTTTCTTCTCTTTTTAATATTCTTAGCATCTAATTACTTTACCTCTTAAAAATATTGCTTTGTGGAAACATTATTTTGATGACAGACATTTAATAAATGTTAATAGTAGCTAACATTTGTTGAATGCTTAGCTAAGCACTTTTAGTACTACTTCTTGTTATATATTAATAGTTATTTTACATTTTATATTGATGTAAATAAATTTCAACAAGGTTATACAAACACCTCTTCAATAAAGAAAAGAAGCTAATTTTTAACATGGTAATTATACCCTCTGATGGTAGTGAAACTTTTCCTTATGAAACCTTGTGATATAATTCTCTTCAACAAGAGTGTATGATAATGTAAGCATATGGAGCAATTATGCATTACTAAATTTAATGACCCTAAGGCCAACATTCTACAAAAAAAATGATCTATTTAGGAGAATGAAAGATTCTTATTTATAAAAAGTTGTGTTCCAGAAATGATGCTCAAATCTGGAGTGGAAATTACCTTTGAGAAGAATTGAAAATGAGAAGAAGTATTATAAGGTAAAACGTATGCTGGGGTAAAAGCCATACCTGAGATTAGATATTTGAAATAATAATAGGAAATAAGCATCTTTATTGAGGATGTGGCATTTGACCTTAGGAAAACACAAAAGATAAAACGAAATAGCAGTAACTTAAATGAAATATACTTATAATCAGATTTTTTCGATGAGAATAAAAATGAAAATTAAATAGGGAATATATGACAATTTTTCTGATGATGTTATTGGAAGACTTAACCATCTATCATTCAAATGCTTACATTTGCATTGGCATATTTTCATGTGAAGAGTACCTGATTTCAGAGGGAGTCTGGTTTTCTTCCTTCTTGGAAAAGTGAGTATAAGAATCTACCTGTGATCCAGAAGTTGACAGAAGACCAGATTTCTCAATGATATATGTTCCTGTGTGCAAGATCATCAGGAGAAGGTATTTAAGACCATCTACAAGGAAACATTGATGTTCATCATAGGAAACATGGCCTTGTCTTCCTTAGATGTTTTTCACATGACCATCATGTCAGCAGGATTCTTTGCAGGAATTACTGTAAATGCATTTCTTTTAATTGTGAACTGTAATGACTTCATCAAAATCAGAAAGCTAGCACCAGTGCAAATCCTCCTAATATGTATAGCATTATCTAGACTGGTCCTGCAGATTATATTAATGATGCACAGTGTGGTCTCTGTATTCTTTCCATGCAATTATGAAGAATTTATATATAGTGTAAAAATGATATTCGTTTGGATGCTTTTCAGCTCCATCAGTTTCTAGTTCACTACTTGCCTTTCTGTATTTTATTGCCTCAAGATTTCAGTCTTCACCCAGTCCTGTTTTCTTTGGTTGAAATTTAGAATTTCAAAGCTCATATGCTGGCTGCTTCTGGGAAGTGTGCTAGCATCATTGAGCACTGCATCTGTATGTATTGGACTAAGAGTCCCTATTGCTATCTTCAGAAATGACACACAGGAGAGGATGACAGTCAACATACTGGACACTTATGGATTTCTTCTTCCTAACTTGACATTAATATTTCCTCTAGCCATATTTGTGATCTGCACTTCTATGTTATTCATCTCCCTTTATAAACACACACATCGGATGCAAAATGGACCTCATTGTTCTTCAAATCCCAAGAAAGAAGCCCATATAAATGCATTAAAAACAGTGGTATCATTCTTTTGCTTCTTTGTTTCTTATTTTGCTGCCTTCATGGCAAATATGACATTCAGAGTTCCTTACAGAACTGCTCAGTTCTTTGTGATGAAGGAAATAATGGCAGCATTTCCCGCTGGCCATTCAATTATAATAATCTTGAGTAATTCTAAGTTCCAACAATCATTTAGGAGAATTCTATGCCTGGAAAAGAAACAATGAAGATAAGGATGACTGTGAAATATATTTCTCCTTGATATGGATTCAATAGATTTATTTGTTTTGTGTGTTTACTTTTCCTCTCTCTGTGGCAATTTCTTACCCATGTTTCACCACAAGACATGTGAGATACTAATTCTGATGTTGGATGGAGTGGATGTCTCTTTGTCCAGGGCTTGTGTACTCAAAACTATTGTGATGGTAATACATGTTATTAACTAGCATTCACACTGAAATACCAGTTTGTTTGAGAAATAAGGAAAAAGTCCTAAGACTTCCTGTAGCTAATCAATGTTTTAGATAGTTTATCTGTCTTCCCAAGCCATTGGTAATCTTCTGGTTAAGATAGAGAAAAGCATCTTGATTTAGTTCAAGACTTGAAACAACAGAAGTTGAGTGCCCCCAGCTATCAAAGTATTCTGTTGTAAGGAAGGTTGCTGACAGTGAAGTGTCAGCAGGCAAACGTGACAATTGAGACATTCTTTTCAACTGGGAATCTTGTCTGGGGCATGGCAGCAGCAAATCATTTGAAGATCTAAAGTAAAAGCTTTGGAATTTGTTGCTAGGTTTGAATTGATTCTGCTGTTTAAGAATCTTGAATAGTCTTGCTTGGGAGAGATAGATCTTTTGTAATACTGTTTATATCTTAGAGTATTTTAATGTATAAATTCATCTTGGACAAACAAATAAATAAATGTTGATATTTTAACTGTAACAAATTGTAATTAAAGTAGATTAAAAGTGGTTGGGATGAGGAAAAACTAGATGCGTGTATATGTGGAATGATTTGCCACTGGATAAAAGAAAATTTTAAATCTGTACTAGCATTTCTTTCATTCTTCTCTGAGGCAGAGATTCTCAAATGAGAACAGCTATGAAAATATCATCCACAGTGCTTGTTAAAACAGAGTGGTAGGCCCCACTTCAAGGGTTTCTGTGTCACTAGGTGGTGGGTGGGGCCTGAGAACTGCTAACAAGTCTCTAGGTGATATTCACACTCATGGTCTAGGGGCACACTCTGAGAACCACTAGCCTAAAGTCACTCTGGTTAAGAACCTGGCTCCAGATGCAAATTGGATGGATTCCCATGTGGCCAGCTGCTAATTGGCTCTAAAAACTTGAACATGTTATTAGACTCTCTGCTTAGTCTCCTCATCTGTAAAGTGAAATAATAAAGTACCTACTCCCAGAGGTTGCTGTCAGTCCAGTCTGGATGTGTTAGCAGATGTAAAACATTGGAACAGTTTCTGGCACAGAGCAAAGGTCAGTTAGGCTTAAATTATTGTACTGGGTCAAGAAAAATTTTCAATTACCATTAAATGAAAGGCATGCATTTCTCTACTGTTTTGAAATTGAAGAAATAAAATTAAATTCCATATTAGTACTCTAAAAGATAAAGTATACATCACTTTAGAATGATAGGCAAAGTTAGTATTTTGATGAGGCAGGAAAGGGAGTAAATGAGCATTTTAGAATCCCATAAACCGCAACAGACAGAAGAAAGTGATAAAGCAAAATTGATGAACAACCAGAGGATGTGAGTTGAGAAGAGGAAGGCTGGGAAGGTGATTCTCACCCAAGTTCTCTGGAAAGGCCACTGCAGTGACAAATACACTGGAATCAGAGGTGGCAAATTGCTGTGTGTTGTGGAGATTTGGCCTGGTAAGTAATACAAAACAAGGTAAATCCTGCTTCAAAGAACCATTCACACTCAGTCAAGGCAGCCTACTTTAATCTGTGTCTTGGACATGGATAACTGGAGAAAAGGCTCTAACTGCTCTAAATTTCAGAGGCCCCTTGTTATTGAGATTTGAATATTAGGCACAATTTGTTAGAATTACAGATTACTAGGTGTCTCTTTTTCATGCACGAACCTGTTTTGTAAACAAATATGTCCATTTCTGAGTCATTAGAAAGACCCTCTTCCTTACAGAAATCACTGATCGTTTGTTTAAAACTCTCTTCTAGAATTTATTGGGGTTCTGTGGTATAACAAACATAACTGTCTTAAAATGACCCTGAGAACTTACCTTGGGCTGTGTAAACACTGAGATGATTAGAACTGGAAGTTTTTCTCTCTTTTAAAGGAGAAATTGCTTCCAAACTCGCTTCCCACTTGCTTTTACTCTTGAAAAACAGGAAAGCCACTTTGCACATGTTCCCATTGTCAGCAGATGTGGACTGGACAATTTTTTCAAATTTCCTTGTGAATGGCTGGCATCCAAAGTCAGTAATATTTATTCCCAGATACCTTCTTCCTTAATTTTCTGTGTCCACCTCTTCTTGTTGTAAAGTTGCTCTTAGGCTTGCTTAGTAATAAGGAATTCCCACTACACAACATGTTCACCTTGCCTTGGCCCAGAGCCCTGCCCAGGGACTATTACGAGAATCTGAAGACTTGTCCCTCTTTTTTCCTTCTTTTTGTTTACGACTTTGTCCATCGCTGACACTGTGTGACATGCACAGTGATGACCATAAAGGGGCTACCTCACACACTGTTTCAGAGATGAATGTAAAAATCTCTAATGGCTGATATCCTGGCTTATAGAACATTGTCCTCTTAAAAAATTTGCCAAAGGTACTACCTCATTTGCCAAGGCCAACACTCTCATTGTTCTGCTGTGTAATACATATAATTTTATGGACCTGAATTTATGTAAATAATTATGTTACTTTATTATCTCCTTCCTGTTAAGCATAAATTCTTTCTTATCATGTTTATTTACCACTTGGAAATTGTTCCCTTGGTAAAAAAGGCAATAAAAATAGAAATTAGAGTATTTAACTATGTGATAATATTAGTAATATTATTTATTGCTTCTTCCCAGTAAAGAAACTCTGTCATTCTTCTCTTCTTCAGAGTATAATTTAAGGTTTATTTTACTTCCTTCCTAATTTACAGAGTATTTTAAACTGTAGCTAGCTGTTACATGATAAAATTATTACTACAACTCATTTTAAGTTAATTCATTCGTATAAACATGTTGTTCAGCACTCAAAAGTGTGCTTAATTTCTAAATATATTTATATATATAAATCAGTGTGCTGAAGTTTTCATTTGCTACAATTTTTTAGCTTTTTGTTTTTGTGGAAGCTGAGAACCAGATCTTTATACTTTTCACAGTTTTACGTGCAATAAAATTTTAGTATATGATGTTCATAAGTATACACTTAAGGAAAAGTCTTTGGTAATTCTACATATAATTTCAGTTACTTAGCTTCAAAATAATATTTCCATGTAAGAAAATTCTGAGAATGCATACAAGAGAGCATTAAAGAGAATTTCAAGGGGTAGCATATACTGTTTGTTCATCCAAATGCCTTTCCTTCCCTTCTCTTTTTTATTAAGGATGATGCTGTCATCAAGGATAATTGTTGTTCTTAGTTACTCTAAGAAATCTCCAGACATTCTCAGATTTCCCAGATTTTCTTCTTATTAATTTCCTCTAAGTGTAACTATCAAGATCAGTCACTTGAAATTTAATACATTGTCTCATGATGCGTTCTTACAGTTTTTATCTATTCTAGCCAATTATTTGTAATATTTTTGAAATCACAGGCCATGCTCAATTTTATTTTAATTCCTACAATTAATAATAGTGAACTAAACAGAAACAGGCACTTGAATACAAGTTTTTTATTAAAAGTGGTATCCATCTCCATGAAAATAAGTGCGTAAAATCAGATAACATAAGGATAGGTTAATTCTATTTCCAAAAATTAGTCAATTCAACTTTACTGTCATTTTCATGAGAAAAAAATTCATAAAATTGAACATCAGGGAAAACAGTACAAGAGAATTTAGTTTTACTTTTCAGTTTATGAACTGGGACAAAATTCTAAGTAATGCACTGCTCCCACCTAGTGGCTTTCTCTTTAAATGAAATAATAGTCGAAATAGTCAAAAGACTCCAACCATGAGGGAAATTGGCAAGGAAACTTTTATATTCCATTACAAAGATATGAAATTAATTCTCAAGTCATAGGAAATTTGATAAATGTGAGTAAATAATTAACCTCCTCAAAAGGAAAATTAATAAAGAAAAAAGCAAAACCAAAATCATTTATGACACTTATAATAGGAATCATGATACTCATTGGTATTGGTGTTTATGTTCAGTTTCAAAGATGTTATGCTGTGCTTATGTTTTAAAATAAAAATATTGTTATTTTAAGGGGAAATATTCTAAAATAATTAGTGATAAAATGGTCTGATGGTTCAAAATAATAAGAGAAATGGAGGGAAATTCTAGATATAGTAAAGCATTTTTTTGAAACAAGATTGGCCATGTATTGGTAATTTTAAAGCAGATGATTATTACATGATGATGGGGATGGATTACACAATTTTGTCTTCTTTGTATGTTTAAAATGTTTATGTATGTTTGAAATTTTCTATAACATAAAGTTTTTTTAAAAATCTTGTCGAAAGATACGTGCCTAATTGTGTAAGATTTGATAAAGAAGCTATCTCCATAAGTTGTTGAGCAGAAGTCAGTAGGTTGAGCCATAGGGTAGAAAGAACTCATAATCTTTGTTTTATAAAATGACTTTTGGAGAAATTAATTCATATTAATCCCTTATAAATAAAAGTTTAATGTGCTTCTCAGAAACATATATATGTGAAACTCACATCACCTTGTAAAGGAGATTATTAAACACCTACCAAAAATGAGTTATCCAGATCGAATATATTATATTCTCTCTCCCTCTCTCTCTCTCTGTTGATTTTCTAACCCCTTAACTAAAATGATGGATTTATTGGCTTCTTACTAGGTTTTAGGCAATAATTAGACATCCTATTTTAATTTTTTTCAACTACAAATTAATACCTTCAGAAAATAAAATCTATTTCTTGTCAAACTATAAACACAACTTTACTATAATCTGGGTTCCTTACAGAGCAAAGGCTAAATGTTTCTCTTATAAACTATTTCTTTACCTTTGCAGGAAAGATTTGTTGAGATACGTTTTCCAGAAAATTTTACAAAAAGCTGTGTTTCAAATGATGAATAAAGGTAGCAATTTTCTACTGAATACCCCTGCTTTTGTTTTTATTTTGAATTCTTTTATTTTTTCAATTAACTAGTTCTTTGTAATCCATGTATTTTATTGAACATGTTTTAATATATGAGATGAATTCACTTATAAGAGAAGAAATTTATTTATATTAATATAGCAAATAAGGAATCATAGCAATATATCAAGAAGGAGGAAATGTGGCTGTCAGAAAGTACTGAATTCCCTTCTATACAAATTTAAGAATGTACATAAACTTGTGGTCTAGGGAGTTCACTGTGCTCTTAGCTCTATTTTACAATGATCATTTCTTATATTGGCAACATTTAGGCATCAGAAATATCTATTTGTGTGTCTATTCCCAAAACATTTAATGTCACAAAATTAAATTAAAATATGTAAGCAAATGAAGCTTAAATTTGTGTACATTTACTAACCAAAGAAATGTATTCATTTTTAATTAGCAATTTAGAGAAGGCAGTTAACAATATTTTGCCATTTTCCAATAGAAAATATTTGAGAAAAAAATCAAATGAAGTTTGTTTAATATTGCTTCTATTGGAAGTGAAGTTTTTCATTACTTATAAAAATATGATTAGATGTCTGGGCTTTTAGACATAATTTCTAAAGTGGAAATATCTGTAATTCTCAAAATTTGATAAAACATAGTTATTCCTATTGTGGTTAAAATATATAAAATTTGCATTTTTCAAAGGTTGAAACAGTAATTTTACACAGTTGAACCCAAAATACATAGAGTTATGTATAAGATTTGTAGAAATCTTCATTTCAGTGATTTTATGCTCTAGTGACAAACTTTTTGATAATTATAAAATACAAGGCAAAATGTAGCTTCATATTCCATTATTGTATTCAGAAAAATAAAAGATAAATACTGGTAGGAATATCTTAAAATACTTTGATTTAGAGGTGGCAGTTAAACTGGTCTTTGACTTCATAAATGAATAAATGTGGATGTTGAATGTAGATTAAGGCCACTCTTTAATTTCAATGAAACGTCTTGTACAAAATATAATTTGCATAAAATCAATATTAACTAATGAAAATATCATTATTTTCCCCTAATTTCTCAACTATATATCTTATAACTTCATATTTTTCTATTCTTTCATTTTTTTCCTGTTAAGGGAAAATTATGAAGGAACAATGCAATCGCAGGCTTTAATCATTCAACTAGCCCCCCAGCTGATTTATTTCTGTGCAGGCAAGGACACATGTTCATCTATAATTCATACACGAGTGAAGCCTAATTTTACACACATATTTTTAAGAAAAAATATGTAAGAATAAGTTCATACTACACGACAAAATAAGACATCATAAATAATTAAAACAAATTCATTTCCTTTAGAAAATGCCATAATAACAATTTTGGTACTTTTTTAATTGTAAAAAAGTTCAATTTATTGATTTTATTTTGTTGCTTATTCTTTTTGTATTATATTTAAGAAACCAGCCAGGGATTTAGCTCAGTGGTTCTGCCACCTCCCAAGCACAAGGTCCCAGGTTTGTTCCCTGGTACCAAAAAAAGAAACCATTGCTTACTCCAAGATCATGAATGTTTACACCTATGTTTCTGTTTAAGAGTTTTACAATTTTAGCTGTTATATTTAGGTCACTGATCCATTTTGAATCAATTTTTTTAAATGGCATGAGACAGAGTTCTTAATTTCTTCCTTTGCATGTGGATAACCAGCTACCTTGACATCATTTGTTGAGAAATTATTATTAGAATGATCTTGTCACCTTTGTGCAAATAAACTGACATGGATATGTGCAATTATTTACAGTCTCTCAATTCTTTTCTGTTTGTCTATATGTCTGCCCTTATGCCAGTACCAAATTGTTAGATTTTTGTAGCAAACTTTGAAACCAGGAAGTGTGAGAATCCACGTTTCCTCTTATTTTTTCAAGAATATTTTGTCTGTTTCCTTCATATTTATAACTGAGATCAGTTTGTCAATTTCTGTCAAAAAAAAAAAAGAAAAGAAAAGAAAAAGACTATAGGAATTTTGACAGAAGTTGCACCGAAACCATGCATCAATTTGGGGTAATTTGAAATCTAATATTAAGTTTTCCAATCCATAAATATAGAATGTCTTTCCATTTATGTAAGTCTTTTTGAAAATTACCGTTGTTAATATTAATGAGATTCACTGAGTTTTCATACATACGCCCTTCTGACTTCCCCCTCCCCTTCCCCCTATCATTTTTCCAATCTCTACTAATCACTATTCTACTTCCAGGCCAACTTTTTCGTTTTTAAGTTTCCACATATGAGAGAGAACATGCAATACTTGTCTTTTGGTGTCTGACTGATTTTAACACAATCTCTTCTAGTTCTGTCCATTTTGCTACACATTATAAAATTTCATTCTTTCTTATGGCTGAATAATTCTATACTGTGGATATATATTATGTTTTCTTTATCCATTCATTCTTGTATAGGCACCTAGGCAAATTCCAGATCTTAACTATTGTGATCAGTGCCACAATAAACACGGTACTATAAGTGTCTCTTTTGTATGGTGACTCATTTACCTTGAGTGTATACTCAGGAGTGCAATCACTGGATCTATTTTAGTTTTCTTTTTTTCCTAATTTTGGTTAGAACCACCATACTGTTTGTTATAGTGAATCTACTCTTTCACTTTTTCATCAAAATAAACTAAAAGGCCCCATTTTCTCCACATCCTAGCTAGCATTTGTTATTTTTTATAATAGCCATTCCAACTGGCATAAGGTGATATTTCATAATGGTTTTTGATTTGTATTTTCCTAATGAATAGTGCCATTCAGCTTCTTTTCATATATTTACATTTCTTCTTTTGAGAACTGTCTATTTATATAGTTTAACCATTTTAAAAATTTGGATTACTTACTTTACAGTTGTTATTTTGGTGTTCTTTATATATTTTGCATATTAGCCTTTCATGAGGTGAATGACTGGAGGACCATATCTAATCCTTCTAATCTCTTTTCAATCTCTTTGCCAGAGGTATCCAGGCTTCTTAAACAGATGTTCTGAAATAATTTTAGTTTGTCCCCTCAAGGAGACAGCCTAGTCCTGCCAGATACCAGGTGAGTTTTGGAGTCAGGAGAACTAGATTAGAAGCATAGCTCTGCTTCTTGATAGCTCTGTGGCCTTTGGAAAGAAACTTGACCTCTCTCCACCTTCTCTTCTGTCTAAAAATGATTATGACAAATACTGATCTCATAACATGGTTAAAAGGAAGTAATATACTTGTGAAGCATTTGGTATAGCTCTGGTATAACCACCATGAGAGTGGAGACCATAACTATTCTTATCCCTGAGTCCTCCTTTCCAAACAATATCTGGGAGAGAGGAAGTCCTTCAAACAGATGAATAAAGAAACATTAGCTTTTAGTGATATGTTTATATATACAAATATTCCCTAAAATTCTCTGTTTATTAATAGTTTTGGAATAAAAAAATCAGTAATTCTCCCAGCCCCTGGAGGTCTTCTGTTTTATTTACTAATGAATCTCTTTACTCATCAGAGGTGGATTGTGGATTCTGTAATATATGATTTAATCTGGAAAGATTAGAGATGCCAGTTGGCAAAAGAAAGACTTGACTAAAGTGTAGTGACATCTGTGGAGGAATCTGTTGCTTATGGACTCTGATGAGGTGGCTTGTGTTGGCAAAGCAAGCCTCCTATTTGGGGGGCTGCTGTCCACAGTGAGATGACTAAGAGAAGCTCAGTGGGTAGGAAAGAGAGAAAGACGGTCTTGGAGAGAAAGTAGGTAAACACATTGTCCTTGATCTTGTTTATTTTCTATTTTCAGGTTTTTCTGCAAGAAAAAAAAAATCTTTTGCCAGTAGTGGTGAAAAACTCTAAATAATTTCAGCTTAGTCCAAGATCAGCTACATCATTTGTGGGGCCCAGTGCAAAACAAAACTGCAGGCCCTTAGTTTATAAGTTATTGAGAATTTCAAGAGGTTGGAGAAGAACATTAGCCAAGCACAAGATTCTGGGCAGCTGCAGAACTTGCCTGCCACGAAACTGCCCTGTTTAGAGAGTCTATGTGCTCCTGACATTTTTGCAATGTTGGGCTCTATTCCTGACTCATGAGGTTTAGAAAAAGAAATACCCTGCCAGCAAATTCTCCTTCATAAAGCTGAACTCTGTTTCCTGCAACTCACATAGCCTTGGGTGTTTTGTTTGTTTGTTTGTTTGCTTGCTTGCTTTTTCCTAATACTCCAAAATCTTTGCATTATGCTTTCTTGGGATTTAATTCTTTTGTCTTCTTGTTCTCATTCAGATTTTCCACCTTTAACTCATCTAGTCTGTTTTTTTAAAATCTGTCTTTGTAAGATCATTTTAGCTTTCTTTGGATTCCTTCCAATTTACATTTGTTCCTGAGCAAATAAAGTGTTTTAAATGGAGAATGATGAGCTAGGAGTGACTGACATGAAGGCAGTGCCAGGCTACGTTGCTCTTGGGAAACCCAGATTATCAGCGGATAGCTCATCAACCCTCCAACAACTGCTGTGGTCCAAATTATATCCACACTCCCTTTTCATTATTGATTCCACTCACACAATATTATTGACATTTCCTCCTTTCAAGCTTTTTCTACCTCCACTCAGTAGTAGTTTCCTAGGTGTAGTTTCAATACAGTTATTTGCCAGTCTGGATTAATAATCATATTTATATATTTGACTTTATTATGATTCTTGACTTCCTGAATTCCCCTGGTTCTCTCCTTGACTTAGATCTTACATCCATAATTTCTAACGTAAGTTTTGTGCCTTCAAGATTATTGCCTGGAATGAGGTAGTCAAACCAAATAAAGCATTAAAAATTAAATATAGAATTACTGTCTATTCATTGTAAAAATACAACCTCCAGATCCTCTGAAAATATGATCTATCCTGTTTCTCAGACTTAAGAGAAAAGAATGATCCTTTCTCAGTTTGAATGACTTCCATAGACTGACATGCATATGAAGTTATTATGCTTAGCATTCGCAGATTATAACTATTGTTTATGTCACTCATTTGTGCTTAGATCTTTACATTATCAACACTAAATGAACACATAAAAATAGAAAAAAATCCCAACAATGAAAGTAGATCTCAAGAGTACACAGTAACCACTGCTTTCTGGGAATTGTAACACTGTGGAGTCTTTGGGCCTACAATTTATAAAGATCCTTATTGAAATACCTTTAACAATTTATTCCCTTAACAATACATTTTAAAATTGATTGACATATATAGCTAATGGCTAACAGTTAATGTACACTAAAACAGTTAATGTATTCTAAATTCTAAACTATACTTAGAATAAACAGTAAAGAGCTTTTCCACTAGGTGGTAGGATTTTACCATAGTCACAGATCTCAGAATGTTGGGAGGCAGGAAAGTAATTTAATTAAGAAGATTTGAATTAAAATAGAAAGTGAGTCTAATAATACCACATGTCAGGTAAATAGATTTTTTTTCTTGGTACAAACACAAGAAATTACTCCTAATGCTATTCTTGAAGCAAACCCAAAATAAAACAACCTAAGGATTTTTTTTACTTTTCAGAAAAACAAATAGACATTAAAAATATGGCCAGAGAGATTTATACCCTTTTATACCTTCTAGATTTTATTATATATATATATATATATATATATATATATATATATGCTTTGCATTTTTTAAAAAGTCACTGAAAGTTTTCTTTTTTTGAGGGGAAGCCCTACTAGGAGTTGAATCCAGAGCCTTCACACTGAATCATAGCCCAACCTCTTTTTAAAAAAAAATTTTGAAACAGGATTCACATCCAACCTCTTTCCTTTCTTTTCTTGAATATTACCTCTATTCTGCAGAAAATTATTTCTGCTGATTGTCTTTGGCTATTTTGTCAAAAAAAATATAAAACATTTGGTGTCATAATACAAGAGATTAGCTGAATATGCTTAAAATAAACACTGGTTAGTGGGCAGGAGTCAAATCACCAGTTCATCTAAAATCTGCTGTTCTCGCTATGACTCTACTCTGTCCTTAGCAGCTTACCTCTAACTACTCTTAAGCAACAGGGAAGAGAATTGAAAGTTTGCTTTGTGTCTTACTAAAGTAGGACCCATGGAGATTACAAATTCAGGTGTGCTAAAATCACCTACACACTGTATGAGAAGTTTTGGGACTCTGGGAAAATTTTTTGCCAGTGAATCTTGGGGAAAGGGGTATCGGCAAATAGCAAATCGTTCTCTTACTTTAGAATGAAGTCAACCTGGCTTTATCTTCTGATTCCTGTCCCTGGACCCATGAGCTTGCCATCCGTGCCTCAGAGGTGGATGGAACAGATCAGCACTGGTCACCACAGTGGAAAAGCCCTGAGCCTCTGAGAAAGGCCTGGGTCATATGGAAAGAGGTGACACAGGCATCCATGAGGCTGTGAGGCAGCCTTGGGCAGCGCCATCATATTGGCTATTAGGAATGTCTGGGACAGTGGCCGCCCCTTAGTGCAAGGGTGAGCTCCAGGACGAGGCAGCTGGGACTGCATGTGAGAGGGATGTGTAGTGTGTGGAGGATCCTCGGAAGAACTGGGTCCCCAGCCCATTGGACATGCCTGCTGCCTGGGCGCCAGGGCTGACGGTGCTGCTGCTCACAGACCACAGGCTGTGATACTGGCCAGAGCCAATGGAAGGGCTGGCGCTGTGACTCATTCCTTTTTAAAGAACCATCACAAACCTCTGTAAAATGCCAGTTTTCACTGCCAGTGCAGTGGCTTCTGGTTAGACTGTTGCTTCTACATTTGTCACAATCGGTCACTTAATTAACAACTACGTTTAATACTTATGTTTTGAGAAAGAAAACTCAGGTAATTGGAGGTAGAGAAATTTAAAGGCAAACTTCTTCACTTTCAAAATAGTTTTCATTGCTTTTCTAGTTTCCATCTAAGGAAATCTTCATTCTAATCCTCAGTCTCCTTTATCTAATTTATTTAAACAGCAATTGGTAGAAATAATTACATTACATATGACAAAACACACTTCTAATTCATTATGGCTAATCAGAAAATAGTATTAAATATTCCTTTTCTTTCTGTAGGTTTTTACTTGACTACAGAATTAAAGTGTTTACATTTCCATATAGTTACTCTGAAAGAAACCTTGACTTCTTAGCTAAATTCCTTTAACTTTTCTTCTCTGATGCATACATAAACCTCACTGACCCTTTCATCATTTCCCTGGGTGAAGCTCTGGTCCTTTTCTCTAGATCTTTTAAGCACTATAAAGGCCTCTATTGAAATCAGGTTTTAACTCTACCCTCAATAGATTTGGGGTAGGCTTTATGATTAATAATTAATTTTGGGTCTTAGATAAAGGTCAGGCAGACATTGCTACTCTCCCTGGGTCCCTTTGTGATCTAAGCTCCCAGTATAATTTTCCATCTAGAGCCATGGCCTCGACATTCTAACCTTTCTGCTCTCTGGATCTTTCTTCCTGTGCTTGGCTTGTCTTCCTTTCATAAAACATTCACAGACTGAAAGCCAGTTTTGTAGTGGAACTGGGTTTGGGCTCTTGTTGACCCTCATGCTGACCTAAGGAGCTTTCCTCTCAAGGTGACAGATCTTACTCACTGGGTAGGTGAGTCCTGTGGGCTGCATTTCTCCTGCTGTGATGTTTTGGGCAAGTTTTCTAGTGATGTCATGACCACCTCCTTATTGCAGATCTGTTGGATAGTTACTGCTTATGGCCTATTTGTGTCAGACATATGCGGGTTGCTGAGGATATATAGGTACACGAGGTAAATGTAATCTTTGCCTTCACTGACTTAGTGAAGTGTGTTGTAGTGTGTTATAGAGAGGAGGAAGTTGGGAGTGAAATTCAGCATGCAAAATTCCAATGGGAAAAGTATAAGATGCTATGGGAATTCAGGGAATGGGGGCCTAATCCAGACCTGGGGAGCCAGAGAAGGTATATTAATTACTGGTTGGTCCTGAGTAACAAATTGACTTAAAGATGCAGTGGTATAAAATCACCAGTTAATTATGCTAACAAAATTTGTAAGTTAGGAATGTAGAGTACAATAAAGTCGGTTCTTCCCTGTTAAACAAAGTCTAGGGCTTCTGTCAAAAAGGCTCAAATGGCTGGGAGATGGGGGAGTTTCACATGTCTGGTCAGAGGATGCAGAGGATTTGGATGGGAGCACATACACATGGCCTCTCCATGTGACATTAACCTCCTCACTACATGAAAACTTCGGAGAGTCCACCCACATGGGCAGCTCAGGACTTTATAGAACATGTGGGATAATAGGTACTGTGGGACTCTAAGGAAAATTCAATATATTATAGAATACTTTCCAGAGTATGAACTCTATGCATACCTAATGGATGTGTAGGAATTAGCTAGGCACAGTAGATAGAATAATTTTGCAGGCAGAAAGAATAGGATGGGTCAAGAGATAGGAGTCAAGAGATGGGGTGAAATGAATGAGAGGAATTAGATGGAGCTCAGAATACCTGGGGCATCAAGCATGAGGAGGAAGTGGTGAGAGATGAGGCTGTACAGGAAGGTGGTAATGGTGTGTAGGAGGCTCAACATGTAGGGCAGTGGGAATTATTACAAGGCATTAAGAAAACAGATAAGGTAAGGTTTGTGCTTCTTTAAAAATAATCGCTCTGGTTGCATCATGGTGAATGGATTGCAGAGGGTTAAGAGGTGAGGCAGGAAAACTGGTAGGCAGGAAGTTGAAAGTCTGGTGAATGATACTGATGTCCTTCTGGAGTAGGGCTGGGAATAGAAAAAAGAATACCTAGAAAAAGAATCCACTGGGCTTGGTGATAACTAAAGGAAGGGGCAAGGGAGAGGAAAAAGTCATGGATAATTTTCAGTTTTCTGGCCACTTGGTGGATGAGAGGGTATTTACTGAGATTGGACAATATTCAAAAGAAGGAGGACTGTGGGTTAGGAAATTAATAAATTTCAATTTGCTCATGTTAAATACACTCTGAGATCAAGAACAAATGTCCAGAAGGCAGTTGAGTATATGTGTCTAAAGCTTCCAATCTATGCTTTAAGAATCCAGTTTGAGGTATAGCTCATACATATGAGGAAGTACAGCCTTTACCAGCCACCAGCAACACAGCCAAGTTTCAGCTTGGTTAAATTGCACTGTGATAACTTTTACATCCCCAGTGTCCTATATTATGGTATTTACTTGCTTATTTCCATATGTTTCAGGATCAATAGCAGATTTGAACTACGTATTTCACTTGCTACTTGGTCTTGGCTGTACATATGTCTATTTCATTCATTTAAAAATAAATTATTCCTCACTTAATATGTCCCAGGTACCAGAAATAAAACAAAACCCCATAAACTGACTAAGATATAGCACCTGTCTTTAAGTGCTTTATAGCTTTAGTGGTAGGGAAATTTTTAAATATAGACTGGCAAGTATCAAAAACCCTTATGTGACATTTCAGTAGTGAATTCTGGCAAGGATGAGGCAATTGTAAGGTCAAGTAGGATAAAGCCTGTAAAGATCACCCTCATTTCAGGGATCAGCTGCTAGTTTGAGGTGTGGGGGGAAGGTCACCCTTAGCTTTGATAATTTGATAAAATGACTTACAGAACTCACTGACAGCTGTTATACTCATTGTTATGATTTATTACGATACAGATTGATCAACCAAGGGAAAAGACACATGGACAGAGTCCAGGGGAGTTCCTATATGGAGCTCCCACTGTCCTCTGGCACTGGAGCCATGCACAATGCTGACCTCCCCGGAAATGATGTGTGACAATACACGTGGAGTACTACCAGCCAGGAAAGCTCACTGAACCCCTGGTGCCCAGTTTGAGGTGGAGCTTGCTCACTGCCTGCACACTGCCTGCACACTGCCTGCACACTGCCTGCAAGGCTGACTTACAGTTCTGAGCCTCTCTGGAGTTTGAGCTGATATTATTACATGGTCCACAGCCCCCAGCATGAATCGCATTGATGGATTGTTTGGGGTGGCCCAAGGCCCACAGATAAACACTCTTATCAGGCAGGACATTATAAAAGCTTACAGATCATCTCCTGGAGCCAAGGGCAAAGGCCTGATTTCTCATTGGGCAAGTTTAATTCTCTAGTTCAAGTGTTGGTTAATAAAGGAAAAATATAAAGCAACTTGGTTTCAGGTGTGAGTGACTGAGAGCACAGAATCGCTACTGTGAGAAATGAAGA
Organism: Heterocephalus glaber; assembly: GCF_000247695.1. The sequence goes on along the minus strand of NW_004624827.1, from coordinate 6,814,999 downwards.
CAAGAGATAGCACTGAATTAGAAGGTAGATAATGGGAAGAAAAGAAACATTAATTAATCCAGTCTTTGAGTCTGAGATGGTAGCCCAACATCCAAGGGCATTAACTGCCCTCAGAATGACAGGGGCGGCAGAGGTGGCCAACCTGCCTCAGTGACCTGAGAGATGGTGAGGCCAGTGGCAGAGGAAGGCAGGGCAGCTGGTGGTAAACAGGCCCTGAAGAGAGAGCGTGGACAGGGTTTCTGGGATACCAGGGGCCACCATTTGCAGTGCCTGGCAAGTCTCAAATTAGCAAAATGACCTCAGCACAGCCCTCCTCCATGACCAGGCACTTCTAGGAAACTAGTCTTCATGTCATCACTGTTGGGTCCATTCCATCACCCTCTAAAAAAGTTTTGTTTACTACATTCATGTGAGTAATGTTCTAATCAATAACATCACTGAAGTTTGTTTCACTCAGGTTATTTTTGCTCTCATTGCAGTTTATAATCATGTCCATTCAGTGTGTTTGCCACATAATTCAGTCTTTCTTTATCAGCACCCATGGCCTACAGATCTCAGTCTGGCTTCTCTCAGTAACTTGCAAATGTTCATTTTTCTAGCAGACCCATAAAACTTTACATTTGTAATATCCCTTACTTAACTCTAGTCTAAATTTGCCTTTAATTTTTCTTTGTAAAGATGCTTTGGGGTTTTACAGAGCTAAGATACCTCTCCTGGGTATACTTCTGCATTTCATTTCCTCCTACTAGACAAAATCTCCCAAAATTCTGAGCTCTCTCAGCTATATAGTCATTAAATTGCTATTGCTTTTGCCTAGAGCCTTCCTGATGATGGCAGCAAAACCATAAATTAACAACCTGAGCTGGAGATATAAATGGGAAGCATTATATCCCAGGGATATAAATGCAAAGCCCAAGCAGATGCTCCTGAAGCCAGGGAGACAAACAGGCAAGCCCTCGGGGAGGTGACATGATGAGCCAAGGCACAAGGCAGGGATTTCATCCTCTGTTTTTGCTGGGCCAGCAGGGACAATGCTTTGAGTCTTTTCATTCTTCTGTTCTTGAATGTCTACCTTTCTTTTAGGCACAGGCTGGCTCAGTGCCTGCTGGAGAGGGGAAGAAGAGGAGCCGCTGAATGTCCTAGTCTGGAAACTTCCCACATCCTTGGCAGAGCCTTTGGTGGAGGGGTTGGCCCTTTTAAGGAGGGAGGAATCATGGAAAATCAAGCAGAGCCTTCCTGGTGAATGATAAGGAAACTTTCTGTTAATTGTGGTCCTCGGCTTGATGCAGCTCCTCCCCAGGGTTGGCTGATGCTCCACATGAATCTAGTCAGTCTCCCTTACACTCTGCCTAGGCAACTGACCACTGTTAGCATCCACATGGCTCTGCTACACCTGTCACCACCTCTCCTGGACTCTTCTCCCAGAACCACCTGAAGGAAACCTCAGTAAGAGGCTCCAGCAGAATCAACTTGGTACCTGCATCACAGAGATGCAGCTCCATCTGGCCTATGGTGGTATGTGACAGCCCTCCCCTCTTGTATCCAGGAGCTTCCACTTCTACAACAAGGTGCCCTCATTGGATACCTTCTTTGAAGCTTTTGTTTATTTTTGAGAGAACCTGATACCTGTATTCTTAGTGAGTAGGACCACATGGGACCAAATCTGTAACTGATGCTAGAGAGGTGCCTCCTAGCATGGGCAGGCAGCACACTTTCTGGGCACAGGGGTGAGAAGGCTTCTTGCCCAATTTGGAAAAACCTACCTCTTCCTTAGTGTGTAAGATCTGGGATAATAATGGATCAATTTGCATAAGAAGCCACCTCTTCTTCCTAAGATTCAGAATTTGTGTTAGGGTCACACAAAGGCCTGACTCTTCCCTAAGTGACCCTAATCAAGCTGCAAGACTCACAATACCTGGAGGCTTCTGAGGCTCAGCAGGGGAGCACAGAGAGAGGCCACCCTTGTCCTGGGTACTGCATGCACACAGCATCTGAGTTCCCTGGGCACCTGAGGAATGAAGTCAGCAGGGTGGTGGAGAAGCCACACAAAGGCCATGTGAAGGGCAGAGTGGCAGAGGCCAAAGGCTTGAGACAGCTCCAGCTGATCTGTGAAAATACTGAGACATCTTGGGCTCCTCTTTAGTTGTAGAGGATCTATGTGGGGCTGAAATCTCTGCCTGACTAGGAGGATCCCATGACATCCTCAGCCCCTGAGCATAAGCATTCATGGAGCATCACTCATAGACAATACCAGGGGCAAGCTGGGTTCATTCAGCACAGTTCCTTGAGAATACTTTGCTCTCACCTGCGTGACCAAAGGGCTGAGCCATCTTCATGGCTGTCTTTCCAACATTTTGGGTCACTCCATTTCTTCAGAATTACCATATGCTCAGCCATGATGTTCTAGTCAGCTCAGTCTGGCATAACAAAACACAACAGACTCCATGGTTTAACGACAGAATATATTTGCTCACAGGGAAGCTAGAAGTCCAAAATTAAGATGCAACCCTGGTTTGTTTCTGATAAGGGCCCTCTTCCTGGGTCATAGATCCCATGATGCCCTCACATGGGGGCTGGGGTGTGGTAGGTCAATGGTAGGTGCATTTGGACAAGTCTGTACTTATGGAGATAATAAGGTCCTTGTGGGTACCCCTCTCTCGTGACTGCATCTAAACCCAATTCTTCCCAAAGGCCCTGTATTTAAATACCACCCCAATGGGTGTTAAGGTTTCATTATATGAATTTGGGGGAAACAAAATTCAGTCCATAATATTTAGGTTGCTCTGAAATCCTACACTCAAATCTCAGCCTTCTTAGAAAGGGAAAACTACATTTGTTCTTATATGGTAAGTGCCATCTTCCCAGGAAAACTGCCTCTTATTTTGAAACTGTCTTCTGAATAGTAATTTTTCATCTTTCTTAGCTCTTCCAAAGAGCCCTCCAGTCTCTTTCTTGTGTCACATGCCAGTGTGATCTTGCATCCTGTCTTATGAAGAGCCTTTAGCCAGGCTCTATGTGAAAATTATTAGGAACAAAGAACTTACTTATGTCCCTACAGTTTTTCTCTTCACAGTTTAGGGATGGGAAGATTTTTCAGGCCTTATTTCATTTTCCCTTTGAGCTGGGAATGGGGGAAGGAGAAATGCCAAAGAGGTGGTCACAGCACACAAACAACAGAGTCTACCCACCTACAGCCTTCATAGGACTGCCAGCCACCCACCCAATACTTTTGGTTGAAAGTAGTGGTGCTAAATTAAAAAAAACCCAGTGGCACAGAACAGATGCTGCTCATTAACCACAGATACTTTCAATACAGGTGCAAGTCAGCTAAGTATCAATTGTGGTTTCAAGTTCTAGGACTCCATCTCCAACTAGATTAAATTTAAAAAGATTTCTGTAGTGGCAGAGCTAAGGACCTGGTTGATGTTGCTATGGCTGTGTGTGTGTGTGTGTGTGTGTGTGTGTGTGTCTTATATTGTTCCTCTGCTTCCTGAAAGCAGGTTTTCCTAACGTGATAAGGCAGACAGCTAATGAAAGTCCCATGAAAACATCCTTCTGGTCTTGCAACCACAGAAGGGAAAGTCCAACCCCTGTCTATAAGTCAACCTAGAGAAGGATTGTGATTGGTCCACCTAAGGTCATGTGCCTGCTCCTGGGTCAGTTACCAAAGGAAGCCAAAGGACTACAGTCCACGGTAGGTGGATTTTTGTTACTCTGTGTGGTTTTACTTGAAGACATCACAAGACTCTTAGGGAACAGAGAAATAATAGTTCCTTAAAAGCAGTAGACAGGTATTAACAGGCAAATATAAGTGCTATCTACTAACTACTTGTTGATTGAGGACACGGTGTTGGTAAAGAGTAGAAGAGTTTGTCTCGCCATAACTTGTGTGATACTGTGCCTGATTCATCCAGTATCTTGGATGTGGCTTCTAAAACAGGTAGGAGAAAATCCCAGGTGGTTGACTCAAGGTGCCTTGAGTGGCAGGAAGCGACTGCCAGGTTGATGTAGATTTCTTTCTATCAGTTTGCAAATGGATTATAAAGTCCTCTAACTCTCCCTTTCCTGGTGATGTCCTTTAGACACTGGTATAGTGCAGGGAAGGTGAAGGGGCCCTGACTATTGCCCCAGAAACTCTCTCCTGAACTGTTATCCATGCACATGTGGAGACAGAGCTCCTTCTGATGCAATGAAGAAAGGGTTGAATTAATGTGAATCATTCTGTTTCTTAAAGGCTTATTTTTATCAGCTGTGTGTGGGCTGGGGCTAGGAGGTAGTTGATGATATTTAGGTATGAGTGGGAACCTGCCTCCTGTTTTCATTCACTGTCTTTGGATGTGGATGGGTTTTTGGAAAAGGCAGGATGAGAGGGGGTTAAAGAAAGGAAGAGAGGGCCCACAATGGGAAGTTGGTCCAGGCAGAGCAGCTAGAGGGCAAGGAAGATTTTTGGCTGGAGGTGGGCAAAGTGAAGTAAAAGGATAAAGAGGAAAAGCATTTTTCTGGAAGTGAAGGATGTGGGTGGAAATGGGTGGAGATGCAGAGAGTGGGGGATGTCCAGAGAGGGGGTCTGCTGGAGGACCTGAAAGTTAGGAGTGGTTTCATGAAGCAGTGCTGTAGGAAGGAGGATTTGAATGGAGTTGTGACGTTGGTGAATTATCCATGCAGATAAACAACTTTAGCTATCATGACAGACAATGTCTATCACAACTGATGGGGTGTACAAAGTAAAACCTAGAAGAAAGAGGATTACATATGGATGTCCACCACTGTTACCCTTACTTTGCTTCTCCAGCCCCTTAATAGTAGCAAATATACATTAATTGAATATTTACCATGTACTAGGCATGAGGATAACTGCATGACTATCACTTATCTCACTTCATCCTCATAGAAACCCCATGAACCAGTACTATTCCAGCAACCCCATTTTATGGGTGAGAAGTAGGCATACGGAGTTAGTATGTTGTTAAGGTCACAGAACTGGGGGTTAAACCATGGCAGCTGGAGTCCAGGGACAGTTGGAGCCTCCACCATCCGCTTAAACTTCCTCCTTGGCTCAGAGCATTAACTGAGGCCTGCAATAGCAAAGTATTACACCTATTGACTTAGAATAGCTGAAATTTATTTTTCTGTGTTCAGGAGGCCAGATGCCTGAAATTAAGCTGTCAGCAGAGCCTGCTTTCTCTGAAGGTGCTAGGAAGGACCTGTTCTAGGCCTCTTTCCTAGTTTCTGGTAGTTCCTTAGCTTGCAGCAATAACTCTAGTTTGCACATGCATAACATTTTCACAGTGTGTATGCCTGCTTCTTCAAATGACATTTTTTCCACAAAGCCACAGGTTGTATGGAATAAGGATCCCCCTCAACTCCAGCATGACTGTCTCTTACTAATTACATCTACTATAACTCTCTTTCTAATAAGATCACACTCTGAGACACTAAGAATCAAAACTTTAAACATATGAATGAAGGAGGGGCACAATTCAACTTGTAACACCCCAGAACTCATGGACAGGGTCCTGCTTAGATGTGCTCTCAGCCCATTCCCACTTCCAGTGAGGCCTCTGGCAAGAGTCTTTGGTGTGAGGCAGGCATCTCCTGGCATGCTGCTGGCTTTGGGGCTCAGCTATGGTCATACACTATAGTGACAGCCTTGTCCTGATGTCCTAGAGGAGCTGCCAGGGAGCAGGTGTTCTGCCCTTGCTGTCACAGCCAGCTGCAGCTTTGTCATCTCTGCTTACTGGGCAGAGAGACTCCTGCCATCTTTTGATCACCATTTTTGTTTGTTCTCTATAAAATAGAATCACATCTTCCCTGTATGTGTTTTTATGTCTATGATGCCTGTGTAATTGTTTCCTAAATGCTTTTGGAAAATGACTTTGTCTCTATTGTAAACGCATCATAATTTCTTGCCCTTTTTCTGTCTGTGGACTTAAAATAAATTTCCATCCCCTTGCTAAGACCCCAGGAAAGCAAATGGAGACACCTGCTTAGGTTCCCACTATCTTGGAGAATAAGATTACAAGCATTCTTTCTCCTCCTCAGACTGATTTCAAAAGCTGAGGCCTATTGAAATCTTGTCTTGGCTGGTTTCAACGTGGTAGCATATTTGATAAGCAACTTTGATCTGAATGATTCTATTAACTCCCTAGAAAATCAAGCCTCACTGGTGTCTTTTCTCTTTCTTATTTGGATGGAAGTCCACAGAGGACACACACATTCCCCTTTACTCTATGATGTTCTAATCAGTAGCCAGAATAATGAAATCCAATTAATCGTTAGGCTGTTGTGATTCTAAAAATATTTCACATCCCTTGGAGGGGCTGAGGAGATTGGAGGAATCAAGGTATTATAGCCAACCTATAATTTGCAGAAAGGTTCCTCAATCATTTTTGGAGGTTGTAGATTTGTTCTTGAGAAAACAAAAAATAGATCACCTCTCCAAAATGAGGCTGTCTGTGAGATCATTCAGAAATGATCCTTTATTCGGACGCCAGGCCTTGCATGCAAGTCTAATGATTCTTCGATTCAAATATATATGAATTATTAAGGTCAGTTAATTAACACATTTTTCTTCTGCTGAAGTAATTAGATGAATAGAGCTCCTGCCCTCCTTTTGGCTTTCCTGGCAGTTGCTCAGGGCTGAACAGAGGCAGTAAACATATTGCCACACAGATGCTAACCAGAGAAGTAATTTTTCAATTTCCATTTGATTTTTGAAGTGTCATTCTGCAACTGAAAACAGCCTCTACTTGGGGAGGGCAAGCAAGGAATAGAGGAGGGAGGTGAGGCTGAGAAACAATCCTGTGCATAGAGCTCCTGAAAGTCTTTTTGAAGAGCCACATATTCATTTGTCATTCCACCTAATTTTAGGCTTCACATTTTACAATTTTATGCTTCCCTCAGAATCTCAATGTCATTTGTACCAAGGTTTTCCAAAGTAAATAGTTATTATAGCTGTTTGCATTAATATTCCAAGGTTATCTTTGTGCTTTCCCTGGTATGACCACAAACTTTTAAATCGCCAGAAATTAGAATTTGGTACTTTAAAAGTGATTGGTCTGTAATTTGTGTTTTCCCAATTTTCTAGGTCAATGATTCCCAAGAATCCCTTAGCACCAGAATCATCTGGGTGATGACAATGCACATATTCTCAGCCTTTATCTCAGATGTACTGTCTCGGCAGCTCTGGAGATGGGACTCAGAAATCTGTATTTTAAAAACCTCCCAGGGTCAGTCTGCTATCAGTCAGGGTATGGAACAACTGCTGTTTGAGTAATGAAGACAGAATGTCAGAGCTCACAATTCTTCCTTTTATCGCCAGCATTATTGTTCTGCACCCAAGGCCTAGTGGCCAGTCTAGGAAGGTCTCTTGAATTGGACCAGGAACAACAAACACAATGGCATTGATGGCTCATTTGGTCACTGGGATAAGTCTCGCTATGCATTGTTCAGTGTTTTTGTCTCCCAGGGCTCCTGCTAACCAGAACAATAAGTGTTTTGCAGAAATCATCTGCTGTTCTTAGTCTGGCTGGCTGAGGAGACAGTGTCCCATTGAAGAGAATAAAGACATAGTTCCAAGTACCACAGTACCCAGTGTTTGTTTCCTCACCTGGGAAATGGTTTTAGTAATAATGGTTCCATATGGCTGTAAAGCAGACACAAGGTGATGTATGCAAGAGACCTAAGTAAAATATAAAGCACTATATTCATGGTTTTAGCAAAGCTCTGATAGAGGTCAGAGAGAATGGAAGGTTGGAGACAGAAACTGTATACTGTCCTTAAGGGCAGGCCAGGTGGCCTAGTGGTGTTATGCCTGTTCTACAGCACAAAGTCATTAAGTTATGTTTGCTTGCTGGCCATTGCCTGGCTGAGACTTTAAATAGTTCTCCTGGTAATTCCTTTACATCTTTTATTCCACATCTTTTGCTGATTTTAACAATATTTTCTTTTCAAAAAAATTGTGGGTACGTGAGAAGTTCCCTTGTGCTATGATTGATCCTTCAAGGTGGGTGAGGTGTGGCTGTTCAATAGCACCCACCTTACAAACTTGGGGTCTTCATGAGGGATGTATATGGATGACAACTTGCTAGAATTCCCCCCCCCCAAAATGGTGAGGAGGCCATTAATGATAGTGGTAGGAATCATAGAGAGTTAAATATTAAAACTCACAAGCAAAAGAGAATGAAGCTAGCTTGGCTATGTGAACTCTGAAATAGCAGCATTAGGGCCCTTGGGTCACTATTGGTAACTGTTGGGAGGAATATCAGATTCTAAGTTCTTTCTATGTGTTACCTCATTTAATTCGTACAACTCTGAAGCAAGCAGTATGACCAGGGGGACAGAACCCTCATCAACAGCTCAGAAACCCAAAACCCTTTAAAAATCTCAAGCATCTTACAACTCATTTGAATCTAAAACTACCCTAACTTGAAATTGGACCGGAAAACCTAAATAGGATTATTTTGTGAATTTACACAAGATTATTTATAATTTTTATTTACTCCACTTAGTATAAATGTTTACATGTTTTGTTGCAGAAATATTAAAAGATTTGATTATAGAGGACTGTATCAGATATTAGTTGGTATATGACATAATATATTACTGTTAATGTAATATAACTAGACTACTGTTGCATAATCTAAAAATATGAATTGTGAAAACATATCTGACCCCTGAGAGTTCTGAAACAGGGATTTTCATTTTGTTTCTCTGCTTTTATAGAAGAACTGAAGCTCTAAAGAAGTTAAGTAAGTTTCCTGGGGTCACAAAGCTGTTAAGTTGGAAGTCATGGTTCTAACCCAGGTCTATTTGATATATTCTGGTAAGAATTGATGTTCCTACCTTGGTTTTGAATCACTCCAAAAAAGCTTCCTTTTTTCTATTATTCTGGTTTGCTGCCCCTCTCTCTAACCCCTAGGTATGCGACACCTGCACAAATCACCTCTGCTTGTTTTCATCTGTAAACTAAAAATTATAGAGTCATCAACTCCTGGATTAGAATGAGGGATAAATGAGTTAATACAATGTAAACTAGAACAATGTACACAGTAGGCACTGAGTTATTATTTTGAGTCATTATCATTGTAGTTCCTCTAGCCTGGCTGCTTGCTGCCTAGACCCCCTTCTCCCCCACCCCATGCTTTGACCACCCCTCCTAAACATGGAAGAACTTTGTAGCTTGCTCACCTGCATGCATGCTCTTTTCCTTTGCTGTTTTTTTTATTGTCTGCTACCTGACACCTACTTACATTTTACAACTTGGTTCAGAGGTTATCTTCTCCTCAAGGGCTTTCTCAACTAGTTATCCTCCTCCCTTGTCCACTGGGCCTCCGTGCTGCCAAATATTTATTTCTTCCATGGGTACCTATGGTGTTTCTATTGGCTTGCTGATAAGCCTTTTTTTTTCTTTTAAGTTTAAGCCCCTTGAAAATAAGTCCTAAATGTTTGTACTCCCATGTCCTAGGAGAGTATTGCACAAGCCATAAGATCAATGTATGGGGGTGAATACAAGGAGAACATTTTCCAACTTGGGTAGCAATTTCTATTATGGATGCTATTTAAAAACAACTGAACCAACTTTTCTAATTTGAGCTTCGATGGAATTTATTGAACAATAGCTCATAGAATTTCCAATAAGCTAAAGAATGGGTCTTTAAATATTTCATAGACAGGAAGAAGATACAAGTCATATTTCTGAGTTATTCCAGTGGAGCCCTTTCTGACATGTGAGGTCAGGAAAGGAGTGCACCTTGCTGAGACTAATCATTGGGCACCACCTTCAGATCGCTGCCCCTGTTGCCACTGAGAGATGGACGTGTCTCTTGCCACTCTTCCAGACCGCCCCCCGCCACCAGCCACAGCATGCTAACATGTAGGATCTGGTTGCCTTCTATTTGGGTCACTGTGTCCCAAACTGAAACTTCCCACGGATGAACCTGACTGCTGGAGCCAAGGACAGAGCCCTGTACATAGCCTGCATGGGAGGCTGGCAAGGGGAAGGCATCCACTATGAGAAAACATGAATTCATTAAGTGGAGGTGCCTAAATGTGCAAAGAGGTTTTAAGGTGTGAATGGCCAGAATATGGCCACATAGGCTCTGGAAATAAGCACTAACACCTGTAGCAGGAGTGGTGGTGAAGGAGTAGTGGTCGATCAAAGTCATTATGTGATGGCGAGGAGAGGGCTTCCTGGGCAGCAGGAGACTCCTAAGGCAGGGCAACAAAATAATGGGTTATTGGAGCGCAACTGTCTAGACCCGCAATTTTGTTATCTATGTTCTTAGACTTGTTTCCTTTTTCTATCTTCCCTCTCTAAACTCAAATAGTCTGGAGAAATAAGGATGAAACTCATACATAGTGATTGTTCTCCTCTTAAAACAGTTGACTATGAGGGATTTATTGATAATAAAAAAAGGAGGAATTAATGCTCTGAATCAGTCTGCACTGTCCACACATGGCTATAGCATATATGCAATGTAGATATTGTGACTGATGAATTGAATTTATTATAGTTAGTCAATTTAAGTGTTCAGTGGCTGGACACTTAAATTTAAGTCAATTTAAGTGTCCACATGTGACCACTGGCTAATTTATTGGATAGTGGCTACTCTCATTTATTTAGGAAGGCAAAGGAAATTACTATATGTTCAAAATTTGAAAATACATTTTAAAATATAGTGTTTGACTATATTGACACTAGCATATAACAAAGTGTTGCTCGTTGGCAAAGAAAGTCATTTTTTAATAGAAATAATTGGTGGCATGCGAATTTAGCAACAAATTAATCATGAGGTGTAGAATTGAATTCTCAATAGTGATTCCTCACCTTAAGATTTGTTAAACTTAAATTCTAAAAACTAGAATTTCCAATAAGAATATTTTTTAAGTAAACACTTTGGAAAAATGCTTATTTGTCCAAAGAGAAAAAGGGTTCCAATGTTTAGGACAGCAGTCGTCAAGTCACACATGAGTCGCCACAGCAGGCTTGGGCCACACAGGTGACAGGGCTCACCCTGCAGTGCTTCTGGGAGGTACCACTGGGTGGGGCTGAAAATTTGCATTCGGAACAAGTTCCCAGATGCTGGTTTGGAGACCATACTTCTAGAAGGTCTGACTTAAGAAATGCTCTGATAAAATTAAACCAAATTTTTTTCCTTGTAGGACCTCTCAGTCTTTTTCATCTTCAAACAATCTGCTACTCTGAAGCTCCCACAGGGCAATATATGCAACTCCTCTCACATTGGATTTGATTAAAATAAAAAATCTTTCATACAGGGTAACCCAAGCACTAGACTAGGAGAAACACAATTCTATAAAACTCAAATGAGCTAAACCTAAAGCTTAATTTCCTCATTCTTCCATTTCCTTTTTTTCAGCCCCCAAACCGGAGTTTCATGGACTCAATTCTGAGCTGTCTTCTCCTTTCCATCTGTTGTCTCCTCTCAGAAGAGCTCATTTAGGGCCTTGACTTTAAAAGCTAATGACACTCAATTTGACAGTTCCCTGAAACCACTCCTCTGAATGTCACACAATGGATGCACAACCTACTTGGTATTTTCATCTCATAAAGAACGTGTCCTGAGCTGAACTCTTGTTTACAGCACCCCACTGACCCAATCTGATTCCTCTCTTGCTTTTCTCTACTCTGTAAATTGCATCATCATTTACCATCTGTGTTATCATCAAATCCATCAGCAAGACCTGTCATTTTTGCTCCCAAAAGCATGTATGAGAGTTTGTGTGTATATACTTATACACACATGAGTATAACTGTATTATACACATGTTCCAGTGTATATGTAGGTACATGCACAGATGCAGTATAAATATACCCTTTTATCCATTTGTAATGCCACATGCTAGTTCCAGATATGATTATTTTCTATTGTATCATCCCATTCTTTATTAATGGATAACTTCTACTTTCCCAGGCCATGCCATCCTGGAAGTTACAATGGAATCATAGTGTAAGAGGGAGAAATAGGCATTTCTCTAGCTCTCCTCCCACCTATAATTGTGGAAACTCAGTGGTTTTCAGACCTTGACAGCAAGGATGTATTGAATTATAAATATTCATATTAGATACAACCACATCCATTTTTTAACAAATGTGCATGCTAGTTGTGCCTTGGGTCTGTGTTTTGATTGGTCATTTCACAGTAAGTCTCAACTTCACCTGTTTATGTAGGTATTTATCTCTTGTCCAAAGGCACCTGCTTGGGTATTTATAAATACTTAATTATAATTTATAATTATAATTTATCATTTATTTTAAGTACTAATGTCAATAATATTTTATTTATATTTGTATATTGATATTATTTTATAACAGAATACATTTGTTGACACAAACATACTAAATGCCTCTGTCTAGCTGATGATCTCAACTGGGGCTTATTCTGGGGGTAGGGCTTATATTACAAGCATCCTGGAAAAGCATGCTAAGGATAATTTTCCAGTTTGATCTTATTTTCACAGAAATATGGTATAAGGAGCCATAATCCAATCATCTTTCAAAAGTCCCAACTATGAGCACATAAGCCTCTTGGGGAACATTTAGATATAAGCCATGACATTCTGCCCTGGGCCTCAATACTCATGCACCTCCCCTTGTGAACAATATATTTAGTCCATCTCTAAGAGTTACCATAGTCCTAACAGTTCCAGCATTAAAAATCCAAGCTCAAAATTTCCTCTGAGACTTAAGGCAAAACTGTTATCTGTGAACCCCTGTAAAAGTCAAAAGAAAATTAAACATTGCTGACATAAAATGACACTTGCTTGCCAGGGTTTGACTAGCCAATTCTGGTCCTATCCCACATAATTTTATGCTTATCCTGTATCCTGTGGCCTAGGCTGAGTGTGTTCTCATGGCAATGAGATCCAGTAGGCCTCATGGAACCTAGGCTTGGAACTGGTACACATTCACTCCTGTCATTCAATTAGCTCTGTAAGTCTGTGGTGAACCTAACATTAAGACCTAGATAAACATATTCTGCCCCTTGGTAGAGCTGCAGTTATATGGCACCTGGGCTGAATATAGGATGGGGAGGTTGTGGTGAGTTCTGGGTGAAAAGAAGTATCAATACCAACGATGCAACTTATTACACATGTGAACTTAGGCCTGTGTGGTGGCCACATCCCTCCATGTATACCAGAAAATAGCAAGACTGTTACTGCTCTGAAGAGGAGGGAATACTTAGAACCAGAAAGAATGAATGGAGATTTCTGATGACTTCACTGTTTCTGGTTATAGGTCTTTCCTGAGACTTGACTGCATTCCCAGTTAGGTTCTGTACAAGGTCTCTGAATTCTCTTAATATGATGTTTCATATTTCTATGGATACTAAGTGGAAAATAGGAAGGAGGGCAAATGGACTAGCTGATTATGATGGTTAGTCTTGATTGCCAACATGACTGGCTTGAGAAGTGCTTTGCAGATTAGTAAACACACTTCTGAGTGTGTCTGGGTGAACCACTGGAGCATGATCTTGGGGACTCTTCTGGGCTCCGGCCCCTTTCTCCCTGGTGCTCTTCTTGTGTTCTCTGCTTCCCAGCTGCCATGAGTTGAGCAGCTTTGCTCCACCACACCCTTCTGCCATGGTGTTTCTGCCTTGAAGCCAGCCAACCATGAACTGAACCCTCTGGAAATGTAAGTGAAAATAATCCTCTTTCATTTAAGTTGCAGGTGTCAGGTACTTTGTTCCAGGAACAGATTTTCTCATAGAAATCACAGACCACCAAGAGCTTGTTAACTGTGGCCATGTAGAAGCTATAATAACTGTTAAGAAGGTTTGTAAAGGGAACTTTCCCCAAATGTCTTTCTTTAAAAATTTAATTGACAATAAAACATATATCTTTATGATGTAAATATGATATTTTGCTATATGTATAAATTGTGCTAACTGAATTTCTAAAATTATACATAGATGAGAAGCTTAAACAGCACACTGATTCTTCTCAATGAAGCAGGGGCAGTTGGAATAAGTTCAGATGATTCTCATAAGGAGATTTCTGGTAGGTCTTCAACCTTTACCAAGCTCTTCCCTCTACAAAAACTCATAAACTTTCATTGATAACTTTTTTCCCAATAGGAAAGTACTATAAAAAGAACAGAGTTTTATTGATCAAGTAGAAAAGGAGAGGGTTTCATTCCAATGTGTGGTATCTTACATATGGCTGATGACCTCCAAATTTGTATTTTACAATTCTGACTTCTACTTTCAGCTCCAAATTGGCATATCCATCTGCTTGTGGTTCTCTGGTGTTATCTCCAACTTAAAATGTCCTTACCAAAGCTTAAGACTCACCATCTTCCTAAACTTGCACCCTGAGCCTTCCCCATTATAGCCAATAGTGCTTCTTTTCATCTAATTACTCATGCCAAATACTTAAAAGATTGGTTCATTTATTCTTTCCATCCAATCCATCTACCACATGCTTTATGTTCAAAATACATGCTTACTCCAAGTACATTCATCACTTTTCTTTTTAAATTAATTTTATTGGTACATTTCAGGTGTGCAATATGATGACATTCATCATTGGAAATTTGTACCTTTACATAATATATCTTGGTCCTTATTTTTCCCCTTTCCCCTGCCCTCCTTTCAACCCCTTCATCCCTCAATATTTACAAAGATTTTGTTCCCATTTTTTCATTTTCTCATATTAATTCTATTCCCTTCTTTCCTTTCCCCACCACTCCCACTTCCCTGTCCCCTTTGCCCCTTTTCTTCCTATTTCACATTATATATTATATCTTTTAGTCCTTATTTACACTTTCAGTTTCTCACACTGTAGAAACTATGCAGTATTTACATGTGTGTATCCTATTTATTTCAGTTAAGAGTATGGCCTCAATGTGCATCCATGTAGCAATCAAAGTCTGTAATTTCTCATTATTTATGGCTGAGTAGTTCTCCATTTTATTTTTTAAAACCCCATATTTTCTTTATCCAGTCTCCAGTTAATGGGCAATTGGGCTGTTTTCAAAGTTTAGCTATTATAAACTGTGCTGCTATGAACATGGGTGCACATATATCACTGTGGTATGATTCTTTCAACTCTTTAGGCAAGATACCCAGCAGGGGAATAGCTGGGTCAAGTGGAACTTCCAATCCTAGTTCTTTAAGGTATCTCCATACTGATTTCCACAGTGTTTGCACCAGTCTACACTCCCACCAGCAGTGGAGGAGGATTCCTTTTTCCCCACAGCCCCACCAGCATTTGTTATTGGTTGATTTCATGATAGCAGCCATTCTTTCTTGGGTGAAATAGAATCTCAGTCTTGTTTCCATTTGCATCTCTTGAATAACCAGTGATGTTGAACATTTGTTCATATGTTTATTTGCTATTTCTACTTCTTTGTCTGAGAAATGTCGGTCCATTTCAGATGCCCAGTTGTGGATTAGGTCTTTGAATATGGGAGTTCTGATTTTTTAAAGTTCTTTTTATATTCTAGATAGTAGAACTTTGTCTGAGGAACAGGTGGTAAATTTTTTCCCACATTGTGGGTGGTCTATTCACACTTGGTCATTTCTCTTGCTGTGCAAAAGCTTTTTATAAGAAGAGATCCTATTTGTTGTTTGTTTGTGCTAGTTCATGTGCAACTGAACTACTAAATCTTTTCCTACACCAATGTATTCAAGAATTCTACCTAGCCTCTCTTCCAGCTGGTTTAGTGTTTCTGTTTTATTATTTAGATCTTTAATTCATTTCTAATTTACTTTAGTGCATGGTGAGAGATATAGGTCTAGTTTTAATCTTTGGTAAGTTGAAACCGAGGTTTTCTGGCACCATCTATTGAAGAAGCTATCTTTCAGCAAGGGTGTATGGTTCCTTTGTCAAAGATGAGGTGGCTGAGTGTGTCTGGAGTTGTTTCTGCATCTTCTATTCTGTTCCACTCTTCCTCAGGTCTATTTCTTTGCCAGTACATGCTGCTTTTATCACAGTAGCTTTGTGGTATAGTTTCAACTTGGGGATGTGATACCCTGTACCTTGTCTTTATTGCCTAGAATTGCTTTTGCTAGTCTAGGTATCTTCTTCTTCCAAATGAATTTTTGGATTGTTTTCTCAAAATTCATGAAGTATGCTGCTGGAATCTCAATTGGGAGTGCATTGAATCTATACAGCAGTTTTGGAATTATGGCCATTTTCACCATGTTGATTCTTCCTGCCCAGGAGCAAGGGATATCTTTCCATTTTCTGATATCAACTTTGATCTCTTTTTTCAGAGTGCTATAGTTTTCAGAGTAGAGGTTTTGATTTCTTTCATTAGGTTGACTCCTGGGTATTTCATTTTTTTGGATGCTATTGTGAAAGTAATTGTTTGTCCCTGCTCTCTCTCAGTGAGCCTGTTGTACAAGAAAGCTATTGATTTTTGCATGTTGACCTTATATCCAGCTACTTTACTGAATTTGGTTATTAAGTCTAGATGACATTTGGTGGAGTTCTTGGGGTCTTCTAAATAGAATATCATGTCATCTGCAAATAATGACAATTTGACTTTTTCTTTCCTATCTTTGTTCCTTTTATTTCTTTCTTGTGTCTATTTACTGTGGCTAATGTTTCCAGAACTACATTGAAAAAGAGTGGTGAAAGTGGACATCCTTGTCTTGTTCCTGATTTTAGTGTGAAGGATTTCAGTTTTTGACTATTTAGTATGATATTGGTTGTTGGTTTTTCATACATGGCTTTTATCATTTATTCTCATTCTTCTCAGCTGCACATGAGTCATTCTCCAAAACAGACTACATACTCACACATAGAACATGTTTAAGTAAGTGCAAAGGAATTGAAGTTATCCCCTGTATATTATCAGACCGTAGTGTGATGAAATTGGAGATCCATA
>NW_004624827.1:6773234-6794045 GCF_000247695.1 Heterocephalus glaber | reverse complement strand
TATTGTTTTCTACCCTTTAACTTTCAGTCTATGTTTTCTTTTTGAATTAAGTGTATTAAGTGTTTAATGCACTTGAATTAAGTGAATTAAGTGTTTCTTGTATTTAGCATATTGTTGGATCCTGCTTCTTGACCCATTCTGCCCATCTAATTCTTTTGATTGGTGAATTGAGACCATTAACATTAATGGTTATAGCCGATATGTATTGACTTATCCTTGTCATGACTTTTTCTTCTTGTTGGATTCTCCCCCTTTACGGTGTTGGATTCCCCTTTTGAATTTCTTGTCATGCCTGATGGATTTGTTCTACTGGGCTTTGTGGGGCTGTGTCCCTCATTTTCTTTTCCTAGGTTATTATTTAAAATTTTTGGAGTGCTGGTTTGGTATTCATGAAGCTCCTCAGGTTCTCTTTGTCATGAAAATATCTTATTTCTCTATTGGTTTTGAAAGATAGTTTTATAGGGTGCATCAATCTCTGTTGGAGGTTGTTTTCTTTCAGGACTTGAAATACTTCACTCCAGGTCTTCTTGACTTCAGGCTTCATGTTGAGAAATCTGCTGTGATTCTGATGAGCTTTCCTGTGTATATGATTTGTTTCTTTTCTCTAACTGCTTGTGGACTTTTGTTCTTCTGTTGGGTTTCTGGAATCTTAACTATTATATGCCTATGTGTAGTTTTTTTAAATCATGACTAGAAGGAGTCCTAAATGCCTCACTTATCTGTATGTCAAGTACTTTTCCCTTACTTAGGAGTTTTTCTGCCATTACTTCTGTGAACAGTTTTTTTGTGTCATGTGCACCCTCTCCTGTTTCTTCATTGACTCAGGTCAGTCTTTTGTTTGTCTTCTTTACATCACATAGCAGCTGGTGGATTGATTTCTTGTGGCCCCTCACTATTTTTAAGAAGTTTTTTTTCCTGGTCACTAATTGCAATCCTATCTTCCATATCTGAAATTCTGTCTTCACATTGGGTCATTCTTCTGTGTAAACTTTCAATGGAGTTTTTAATCTCATGGAAATCTGTTTGCATCTGTTTTATGGATTCCATTTGTTTCCTATGTTGAGATTCCATCATGTTCCTCAGCTCCTCTATTTTTTTAATCCAGTCTGCTCTGGATTTATTAATCATGTCTTGAACTATGGACACAACCTCTGCTGTTATCTGAGAAATTATTTCTGATTTCATTTTTTCCAGATCCTCTTTGTTTGCCAGTTCAGGGAGTCTATGTTGTTGAACATCAGATTGTTCCATCTCATTTCCCTTTGAGGTTGCCTTAGATGTTCTACAAGTCTCATTTTGGACTTGTTTATGTGTATTCTCATTTGAACAGATGCAGCCTGCTGTGCCTTTGTTGAGGCAACTGTTCCCTCCCCCAGTGGTCTTCAATTCTCAGCAAGCCACAGGGTGGCCTTTTCTCTGCTGTTCGCCAGTGCACTAATTCCTGGGTTCAGAATGGTTGCCTTCTGGATCCCTGATCTGACCTGTTGTCTGGTCTGGCCTATGTGCCCAAGCTGCTGGGGTCAGGGAAGCACCCTAGCTGGATCTCATTCATCACTTTTCCATCTCTGGGACAAAATACCTGACATTCTCTACTTCAAGCAGGAGAAATCTATTTTGGTTACAATTTCAGAGAGTCATTTTCTGCATGGTTGGTTGGCTCCAAGGAAGAAACAGCAGGATGGAAAAACATAGCAGAGTAAATCTTCTCCAGCCATGGTACCCCAAAAGCAGAGGGAGAAGGCAGGAGCTGGGGATATGAATATATGTTTCCAGGTCACAACCCTAGAGACCCACTTCTTTCAACCAGGCCCCATCTCCTAACAGCTCCTTCAGCTATGTTTGATTAACCCATTCATGAGTATAGCACCCCATGATCTAATTACTTTCTAAAATCCCCACTGGTGAACACATGTGACTTTTTATGGACACTTTTTCATGGTAGTAGGGATTGAGCTCAGGACTTTGGCACTGAGCTATATCTGTAGCCTATTTATTTATTTATATTTTGAGGCAAGGTCTCTCTTCCACTAAGTAGGACAGACTGAGCCTGAACTTTCAATTCTTCTGCTTCAGCCTCCTAGAGTGGTGGAATTATAGGTGTGTGCTGCCACACCTAGCTTGGGGGGCATTTTAGGTCTAAATCATAATACTGACCATGGATCTGCATGCATGCATGCATCTGCATAATAATGACACTGCATTACACTTGCCTGAGCCTTCATTTTCTCTCATGTTGTCCCTCCTAACTGATACCCTGTTACTCGACCTATAAAATCTATTCTCATTGTAGCAGCTAGACTGTTCTTTAGAACATCAGCTCTCTCTGTAATCTTAAATTTCACTGGAGCAGTTTCTGCCTTTTTGAGCTGGAAACTCACTATTTCTTGTTTGTGAATTTTTAGCCTAATTGAACAGAGGAAAAGTTCCTGGTATTTTTTGTCACCCCCTGCCTAGTACTTCTACTCTCTCTCCTCTGAGCTTTGCATTAAATGTCAGATCCAGACTCCTGGAGGTTATCTGCTAAACGATTCTTGCTTGGCACAACATCTAAAACCCAAATGATTTTGGTATCATGCATAAGGTTGGCCAAGAGTATTCTTAAGTACCCTGAGATTTGGGCGGGAACTTCTGTTTTTGAGATTAGATAGAAGCAGCAGCTAGCTCTGTTTGGGAGATCCTAAGCAGACTTACAGCTTTGAATGTTAACTTGAATGGCAAAGCCAATTAAAGAAAATTTTTAAACAACTGCACTCTTTTTTTATGTCTGCATATTTCATTGAATTCTGAGTTTTCAAAACTTTTGCTTATCTTTACAGTCTAATTTCTTTGCATCTAAGAAGTTGTATGTTAATTTCTTATGTCTTCTAGTGTCTAACTTCAACTAGTATAGTTTTAAGAAAATGAAGGTATTGCGTTTGTTGCCCATTCTTTCTGGCGTACTCTGCACTCTGTAATTAGTAGTGGGACTGGAGGCTCCCACAGACTTTTCATAGGTTTCAAGGATGTTTCAAGACAATTTCTCAGCATACAAGACTGCATAATTTAGGCTGTGGTTGCTATAAAATCAAGCCATAAATCCCAACCCCTACCCCTGGTCTGTGGTAACAAGTGTCCTCCTCATGTCCAAACATCACAGCAGTGATATGGGCACAACTTTGTGTCCCTTTCCAGACCACCCACACGAGAAAGGTTTGGGAGCCTGAGGCTGGAACGTCCCAGAAACCTCTGGCTGGTGCCCCAGTTTAATTTTCTCACAGAGCTCTGTTTCCTCTCTCTCCTCAGTTTCACAGCCCTGAAAGAGCTTCTTTCTCATTTTCTTCCTTTACCAGCTGTGTCCCACTCACTCTGACTCGAGCTCCTCCATAAGGTCCAACTGCAGCAGCAGCAGCATCTGCTTGAGGCAGGTGCCCCAGAAGACTCCTCTGCACCCCTTCCTCAGGGCTACACCTCAGCATGCCACCCCTCCTACTGGACATTAGGAAAACTAACTCATCTGACATGGGACTGTACATTGAAGGAGACCATTGAGTGAACCGTAAAATATTCTGACGCCTCATCCTGTATGCAGGCTTTGGATTCTGTGTTACAGCCTCACGTAGTCATTAAAATATGACAAAGTGACTGTGGTACAAGATCCGAACTCATTTTTCTGTCTTTTAGAAATTTTCAAGCTTTATGGGACTGGGTTTTAGTGGCAACATACCAGCACCCTTATTATGGATTCAGAAAAGTCACTTAAATTGTTGTGGGGCTCTTATGTGAAAAAAAATAAGATTTTCTTTTAAGTCTTCTTAAAAGATGAGATGAACTAGAGATAATAGTATTCGATTTTAAGTTTATGTTTTATTAAAGAGATTTAGCACTGGAATTTTCAGACAATATTTCATTTTTATAAAGCATTTTCTCTTTGTGATTTTGCTACATTTCCCCATATGGCTGTTTACATTACTAGATATAGTCTCTTGTAAGGTTTTGCTATTATTCTCATTTAGATTAGCTGTCTAGCCTACCCCAAATTCAGGAGATAGAGTTTTCCAGTATTTTCCTCTGGAGATATGCTTTGAAAAAATAAGTGCAGGGGAAGATAGAAAGCACATGACATTTTGAGTTGATCTGAGGTGCATATCGTTAAGCATTTTTAAAAGATTAAACACTGCTTGTCATATATACCCTTGCTTCTTTCCTGACTTCTCCCATGCTCAGGAGTTGGTCAATGCTTACAAAAGTCTACTGCATGCATTTCTGTGTTTTGTTTTTAAAAATTGAAAAATTTTATTTTTTTATTTAGCTGCATCAAAATAACTTCATAAAATGGCCTTCTAAGCCAAAACAACAATTAAAAATTGACCTTGCCATAATGTCCTGCTTTGGAAACCATTTGAATTGAGAAACCTACATTTAAAAGTCATGGAGCACACAATTATGGATTCGGAACCAAATATAAATGACACCATCTTTGAGAAAGTGAAAAGCAGACAACTGGCTGTCAATAGGAGGAAGAAGGGGAGGGTAGGATGGAAGGCAAACTGTGGGGCCATGTGATGGAGTTGGATTAATTAATACAGTTTAATTACTTAAAATTAAACATAAGCAATAGATGAATTAATTATAGTTATTTAAATATTAAAAATGGGGAAGAAAGTGTAGAGGAAACTGGATAGTGGTGTGGTCTGAGTCCTTACCTATGGTGGCAGAAAGTCAATAGCTATGCTTGGACTAAAGTTCATACATCAAATAATAGTAATTTGAGCCCATTCTTTCTTTTTGTTCATTAAAATTTTATTTTATTGCTATAAGAACACTTGAGAGATGCATCCTCTTAGGAAATTTTCAAGTGTACATTACAGTGTTAACTATAGAATGAGCACATTCTTGAAGGTTATTGAGGTGATAAAGAAAAATAATAGAACTGGAAACAGCTTCAAATACTGTAATGTGCTCTGTGGAAATGGTCTGGGAAACGGGAGCATGGGTGAAAGATACTGGTTTTTCATTAGAAATTTTCACTTAAAAGGGGGCATTTTATGTTTACCATGTGCATAAATCAATTTCTAAGTGACTGTTTTGAAGTGGGTCTCCCTGTGTTGACCAAGCTGGTCTTGAAGTCCTAGGCTCAAATGATCCTCTTGGCTCAGCTTCCCAAGTAGCCATGACTACAGGCATGTGTCACAAAGCCTAGCTTAATTTTAACTTTTAAAATCAAGAAATATTTCAGTAGAAATCTTAGTCTTAAGATTTAAAAGTTATTTCTATGGGTTAGAGAAGACCAGAGTTGCCTGGCAGCCTATGTTTTAGCCCAATACCTACAGAGAAAATCTCTAAGGTTCACTGTGAAAATTGCATGCATATGATCATTTCACAGTTAATTACGTAACTGGGAAAGAACTTTGCAGCGAAACTGTCATTTTACTCTGTATAGAGGGATAAAGGAAAAATCTGTTAGGTTATATGGGTATTCTGGGTCTTATATAAAATGATGATTCATTAAAAATGTCAATCCCTCTATCCTTCTCCCTCTTCTTCCTTGTCCTCTCTCATTGTACACTCACTAGAGGGACAAGCATACTCTCTCTGTGCCCTCACCTCTACTTTCACAAGGAGAGATCCTTGGGGAATGAATAAGAGAGAAATGAAGGTAACCTGGTTTTGGCTGTGTATCTCTTAAAAGGGAAGACCTTGCCAGGGATGGCACAGGAGAACTTACTCTGGCTTTGCATGTGGGAGGCTGAGACACTGGAATCTGAAGGGCTGAAATGGGTGTGGTGTCCTGCCTACCGTCCTTTCAGAAGCAGAAGGAAAATAGAAGGTCTCCAGTTCTGTCAGAGGAAGACACCTGGGTTCTGTGACAGGACAATAGCTATCTTGTGAGACTTCCAGATCTGAGAAAGATCCTAGTGCCCCAACATCTAAGTACATGGCCGTGGGGATTATAGTGAAGGTTTCCTTGACCAAGCTTGGGATAGAGGGAGCAATGTCACCATTGAAATCTCTTGCTTTCCAACAGATGGGAGCATTACTCATAGAAACTGACAGGTCTCCCTTCCCAAACTCTAGCGATTTTTGAATAATCCACAAAGTGGAGACGGTATCCTTGACAATTGACAGATACTTAATTTATTTTCAATCTTGTTGAGTGACACAGAGAGATGAGCTCAAATCAGATTTGTTTTGAAATATTGCTTTTGGAGAGTAGTGAGACAATTCCTCTCTGCTATTTGTGTTGACATCAAATCACCCCAGAGTACTGTTGTGACGAATTCCAGATTAACCCTGGGAATGCGTTTCTAGTCACTAAGAAAACAAAGGATTCATCATGCAAATTGGCATCAAAAATTTGCTTTAAAAATCAATTTAGTGCCACTCTAAAAGAGAGTTTAAAACTATGTTCTTCAAATGCAAATGTTGTCTTCCAAATATTTTTTCCTTTAGCAAGAGGATTCCGTTTGTGAAACTAGCACAGTAAAATCAAATAACAAAAAACCCTATTCTTTCCTTTTGTCTGAAATTGGGAAAATTTGTTGCAAAGACATGTAAGGAATCATGTATAATGCATTGATGGTCTCTCTTACAAGGAACCATGGTAGCAATCTGAGAACTATGATAAACATGTTGGAAGAAGAGACACATTCATACAGACCAGGGAGGAGAGGGAGGGGGAAAGAGGAGGGGAGAGAAAAAGAGATGGGGGGAAGGGAGAAAAAAGGAGGTGGCAGAGAGAGAGAGAGAGAGATTGAAGATGACTGCACTGAAATCTCTGGACTAAAATGACAGGAGATCTAATGTGTATTTCTTAATTTTATTTACAAGGGTCATTTCAAACAACACTCTTGAAGAGTGTTGTGACCAAGACATTTAGCAAAACAAATTATGCTCTTATACTTAGTTGCTAGATTGGAATGTTTTTCGTGTTAGATAAACGTGGTTGTGATCAGTGTCTCAACAATAACCCAGGTTGAGACTGAACTTATCTTCTAGGTCATTTCTCAGGGGAAAGATGTTAGAATCTTAACTGTATCATATAAAGTTCCTCTATCTGTCAGACTTTTGTTAGATTACAGGATATTCTATTTTGGGTCAAAGCATTTGAATAAAAGAATGTAAAAATTGAAAAGAGTTTAGAAATTATACTAAGAAAATCAGAAGATATAAAGCACAGCAAGTCCTCATTACCCATGAACCCAGTCTCTCCATCTGCTCAAAATACACCAAGTAGAGGGATCTCATTAGACTTTGTTTCTCTTGAGATAAACTTCGGCAACTCCAACTTGGCAATTAGGATAACTGCTGTTTGTGTCAATTATTCCTTACTAAAGGCAAAAAGATATATTAAATTTCTTGGACAAAAATACAGAGCTCTTACACAATTATTTTGCCTTGGTTTTATTATCTTGATATAACATTACAGATGTAGTTGAAGTACCCTACCAGAGTATATTTACCTCTTTTTTTGTCTTTCCTAAAGCTAACTCATTGCCTTAAGATGTATGTGTCTACAACTTCCCTAACCAAATAGTTTTTGGCATATACTGTATTTGTATCCATAAACATTAAATATTTTGCTTTTTATGTTTATAAATTTAAATAAATGAGTTGATAGCATAAATATCCTGCAAGTTATTTAACTCAATGGCAACTTTTCATTAACAAATTTATTTAGATACAATTAGCGTCCCATACCCTTCACCCAATGAGAGTGTGCAATTTAGTGGCTTTTTGGCATTTTCAGAGACATGTATTACATGTCCCACCACAGCTGATTTTTATAACATGAATATTTTTGTCATCTAAAAAAGAAAACTTGTGTCCATTAGCTATTGCCATCTTATCTAACCTTGTTCCCATTCCATCCTATTTAGTTCTAAGTAAGCAATAATTTACTCATCTTTTTTATGTTTTTTATGTTTCCCTGTTTTGAACATGTCATAAAAATGGAAAAATATAATATGTGGAATAATATGGTTGGTGATAGGCTTCTTTCACTGAGTATATGTTTAGCCTAGTGTTTTCAAGGTTCATATACATCGTACCAGACATTAGTACTTCATTTGTTTTGATGGTCAACTAATACTCCATTTTGTTTATCCATTCATCTGGTGTTAGACATTTGACCTGTTTCCACCTTTCACTATGTTGCTATAAACATGCATGAATATATATATATGCATTTTAATGTCTCTTAGACATATACTAATATTTGAGAAATGCCAGACTGTTTCTATATACTGTGCCAACTGAGGTGAGAGTATTGATTTCTCTACATGTTCATCTACACTTGTATTTGTCTGTCATTTTTATTGTAACCATCCTGGAGGTGCCAAATGGTATCTCGTGATTTTCTTTTGCATTTTTCTGGTGACTAATGGCATTGAGTATTTTTTCATGTCCTTATTCAATATTTTATATCTTCCTTGAAGAAATATCTATTCAAATCCTTTTCCCATTTTAAATTGGATTATTTGCCTTTTTATTATTGTTTTGAGAGGTTTATTTTCTATATTCTGGATATAAGTCCTTTATCATATATAACTTGAAATATTTTCTTTCATCCTGTAGACTGCCTTTTCACTTTAGTGTCCTTTGAAGCACAGCTGTTTTTCAATTTAATTTTGAAAAATTCCAATATACCTTCTTTTGTTTATTTCTCATGATTTTAGTGTCATATCTAAGAATCCACTGCATAATCTATGCTCATGAAAACTTACACTGTTTTCTTTTTAGAGTGTTATGTTTTACCTCTTCTATTTACACTTTTGATCCATTTTTGTTAATGTTTGCACATGGTATACAGGTTCAACTTAACTGGTTTTTGGTTGTTCTTTTGGAGAAGGTTGTATGTGGCTATCTAGTTTTTCTAGTGCCATTTGTTCAAATGATTTTTTCTCTTTTGAATGGTCTTGTCACCCTTGCCAAAAATCCATTGGTCATAGACTTATGGGTTTGTTTCTGGACTCTCAATTCTAATTCATCCATCTGTGTGTCTGTTTTTGTGTCTGCACCATACTGTCTTGATTACAATTAATTTCTAGTAAGTTTCAAAATCAAGAAGAGTGACACCTTCTACTTTATTCTTTCTTTCCAAGATTGTCTGGCAAACTGGGCCCCTTGCAATTCCATGTGACTTTTAAAAATCAACCTATAAATTTCTGCAAAGAAATCAATTGTTATTCTAAGTAATGAATCTATCAATTCTACCTAAATTCTACAGAGTCTACCTAAATCAATTTGGGGAATATTACCATTAAAACAAGGTTAAGCCTTCCAATCTACATAGAGTCACAGAAACAATTAAGTGTTATATATCAATAACATAGATGAAAAATAAATGTTATTTTTTTTCTTCCCCTTTGCATTCTTTATCATAATAGTGATCATGAGTTTGCAAGCCAGACTATATTAGATTCTGCGGACCATGCTTTGTAAATGCACAGAAATTTTGGTGAGATTTACATTAAAAGATGGTTAAAACTGAAGGCTTAGTTTTTGAAGTTGTAGACATTATCTAGAAAAGTTACTTACACAAAGAAAGCATTACAATCATCCCTTGGTATTGGGAGGGATTAGTTAGTTCCAGGACTTCCTGCAAATATCAAAATCCAAGGGTGCCCAAATCCATTGTATAAAATGGTGTAATATTTGCATATAAACTGTGCACTTCCTCTTATGTACCTTACATCATCTCTAGATTGCTTGTAATACCTAATAGTGTTGTTTAGAGTATGGTATGATGACAAGAAAAAAAAAAACTATACATTTCCAGTGCAGATGCAACCACCATAGGCGTAACTACATAGTACCTGATAAAGATATACAAGGCAAATAATGCTCAAACAAATGCTGGAGTGAAAATATCTGTGAATGGCTTGAGGCCTACAACAGGGTGCACCTACACATCAATTTATTTGTGTGAATTCAGCATACTGCTTGGTGTATAGTGAATTAAAGTTTTGCCTTTAGGAGTCTGTGAAACTTTAAAAACAATTTTTTTTTACCTACAATTGGTTGAATTTGCAGATGTGGAACACGTGCATATGGAGGGTCAGCTATACTCTACACTACAGTACAAAGGAATTTGAGCATTGTAGCTATATACAGTGCTTCCAACATATACCTATGATCTCTTATTTATTAGTAGGCAGGGAGTTTTGCTATTCTTCTATGATTCCAAGATTTCTAAAACTTTTGATGTGAAGCAGATGTGGGCTAGCTGGTGAGCAGTGAGGTAATCTCTTCTTTCTGCTTCATGGAAGCCATGAAACATCTGACTGACCTAAGGTCTGATTGTGGAGAAGGCTGCTGTGTCCTCACCACTGCTGTCATGAATGTTTCTGTGAGAACAGGGGGGCTCTGGTGTGTCTAGAAGTTGTTCTTGGAGACTTTGACTTGAGTCTTAGAGAACACCTCAAACCATCTATATTCCTAGAAATATCTTTGATCAAGTTGATTTGATGAGAAAGGAGCATTTGATCAGGTCTCCTCTCTCTACTCTCCTTCCCTTGCTTTTGAGTTGATGTATCTTCCTTATTTCCCTGCAACCTCTCCAGTCCTCCTACTCATGTATCCCCCTTTCCTATAGTTTACATCTTTCTCCTGGTTCTCTTATTTCTCATTTACTCTGATGGTATCACCTTCCCATTATAGGTAGCAGTTCACAAATCCTAGACTTCAGTGCCTCTCCTGGTTTTCATTTATGGACTTGCTGTGGCATCTTTCTAACTGGACGCTTCCTAAAGCTCTCTAAACCTGGCATTTTTTTCATCTTTTGCTTATCCCACCTGAACCTGTTTATTCATCTGTATTACCAGTTCAGAGAAAGGCATCTTTAGAAACCAGTCCAGCAAATCAGGAATCTGAGAGTCATCCTTATTTCTCACTGTTCTCAGCTAATATTGTTAATAATACAAATAGTTGCTTTTTCTTTTCGTCTTACTATGCCAGAATGTGTAATTATGTAGAGCTAGAGACTTCAGAGTTCTGCTCTTCTAACTACCAATTAGTTTTCAGTCCCTACTTATTCTGCTTATTATATTGTATATATTCCTCTTTAATGTAGAACAGAGTAGTCTCATTCTTTCTATTGCACTCTTTCTGCTTCAACACAGTATTTTAAAAGGTCTCTTCAGTCTCCCGTTTCAGCTCCCCCATGCCCAAGCAAGATCCAAACACCTCATTTACACTTCCCCAAACCAAGCAAGCCTTTGGCCTTTATCTCTGTGTGTTGAGCTACTCCTTTATTTTCCCTCAAAGCAAATTTTTGTGCATTGCCTTACCTATCTTCTCTTCTTTCTTAGAAACAGATGTGATACACATTTTAATTCATTTGAAGTAACCAAAACAATAGCTAATCAGATGTTCTTTCAGTGCTTAGTCTTAATGCATTTAGTGTTCACAGAGGATTCATTTCAGTTTTCTTCAGGACCTTGCTGATTTCCTCCCAGCTACAGCTCTCACTGACAGAGATGAGTGCTGTGGGAAGGGGAATTAGATAAAAAATAGTCTCATAATTTCTATCAACAAAGGGTCTGAGGTGCTACATTAACATGGAAAGTAGTACCCTGGGGAACCATGGGAGAGCTTTGTAGGAGCTTGTGCCAAGTACTAATAGGCTGATTTTCAAGAAGAGATGAATGCTACACACTGGAATCCTCCCCATGGAGCTATGGGGTTAATTAAGAACAGGTTAAGGGTCATATGAGCCTCCATAACCAACAATAATCTATGCTGGTTGGCAAATTGAATTTAAAAATAGGATCCTTTCTTTTAAAGATAATTAAGTTAAATAAACAGGAAAGTATACTAGAATTCTTTAATTTGCTACAATGTGGAATGACTTAAGATGAGATACAAAAATATATTACATATTACAATTTCCTGGAGTATATATAAAATACATAAGATTGTAGAAAGTATGCTAATGTGTATCATGTATAAAGTAATGCACAGACACTGAATATAAAATTCAAAAAGTGAAAAACTGTATGCTATAAAAGTTAAATCTCTTCCCTAGAGTTAAACCTGTCGATATTTTGCTGAGCTTTTGGTTGTCTATCACAAAGTACATTATAAGTGACAGTTTTATCCAAATAAACACCAACATTTACTAAATCTCTATTGTGTTGCTTGTTCTATAGTAGATATTCTATTAATGCTGATGAAAGGAAACAGGAATATTACAAAGAAATTTTTTAATAATTTTTTCTAAGTTGAAATTTCCTTTTGGTCACCATTCAAGAACAAAAGCATCATGAAATTAATATAAAAAAGAGACAGAGGTTTATATAGTCTGAAATTGCATTGTTTTAAAACCAATCATATATAGATATGATGACTAGTTTCATAATCTTCCCACTTAAAAATAAATATTTAACTTTAGATTATATTTTTTGTTTCAAATCTTTGAATATATCTTAGGTGTGAGCTTGGAGCTCTGAAAAATGATATGAATCTTTTTAGGTCATTATAGGGACTTCTGTCTTTGTGTGTGAGCATACACATCAGGATGATGGGCCTTTTTAGGGTTGATCAACCAGGAGACAGGTCCTCCTTGACTCCCTATTTAACACATTCAGCTATAAAAAAATCCACATGTGCTGGTAGCATCAAGGATAAAGGAAACCTACGTCCTTATCAGCCCCTGACATCAAGATCTCGGCTACCATATGCCTTCTTCATTGTGCCATAAGCCAAGCATTAGGATGCCAGGAAGGACACGCCAAACTTTAACCCATATCATATGTGACATAGTTCGGTTTCCAGGCTATTGATTTCAGCTGCTTTTTCTTATTTATGCATCAACTACATTAATAAGTCAAAGTTAAACAAATGTGTTGTGGATTGGCCTCAGCATAACTGGAATTTAATACTGTTTCTATGGGAAAATTGTCCCTGGATCATGAAAAATGCACATATTTTATATACGGTCTTGAGTAATTTTCTGACCCATGGCATCTGATGGATCAGAAATTTTTCTTAGCTGTTTCAGTCAATTTTGGTACCCATTTCCCCTTCTGTTTCTTTTTTTTTAATTAAATTCTTTTATTGGTACATTGTAGGTATACAACACAATTACATTTCTCATTGGGAATTGTACCTTTACATAATGCATCTTGATTCTTATTTTTTCCCCATTCCTAGCCCTCCCTTCACCCCCTCCACTCTTCCCTATTTACAAAGACTTTATTTCCATTTTTTCCATTTCTCAGCATTTTTCCTTTCCCTTCTTTCCTTTCCCCTGCCCCTCACAGTACCCCTACCCCTTTGGACATTTTCTTCTTATTTTCTGTTATCGATTATTCATTCTAATCATTGGTACATTTTAGGTATACAATATAATGACATTCATCATTGGAAATTCGCACCTTTACATAATCTCTCTTGGTTCTTATTTTTCACACTTGCTCAGCCCTCCCTTCAACCCCTCCATTCCTATTTACAAAGATTTTGTTCCTATTTTTCCATTTTTTCATATTAATCCCATTCCCTTTTTTCCTTTCTCCTACCCCTCCCAATTCCCCTTCCCCTTTGCCCCTTTGCTTCCTATTTCACATTATCTATTATACATTTAGTCCTTATTTACACTTTCAGTTTCTCACACCAGAGAAACTATTCAGTATTTACACATGTGTGTCCTATTTATTTCATTTAAGAGTATGATCTCAATGTGCATCCATTTAGCTATAAATGTGTCTAGTTTCTCCTTCTGTATGGCTGAGTAGTACTCCATTTTATATTTTAAAAATAACACATCTTTATCCAGTCACCATTTGTTGGGCAATTGGGCTACTTCCAAGCTTTAGCTATTACAGACTGTGCCACTATGAATATGGGTGCACATATATCACTGTGGTATGATTCTTTTAATTCTTTTGGGAAGATACCCAGCAGGGGAATAGCTGGGTCAAATGGAACCTCTACTCCTAGTTTAGTGAGGTATCTCCATACTAATTTCCACAGCGGTTGCACCAGCCTGCACTCCCACCAGCAATAGAAAAGGGTTCTTTTTCCCCCCACAACCCTGCCACCATTTTTAATTGGTTGATTTCTTCATACCAACTATTCTTTCTGGAGTGAGGTGGAATCTCAATGTTGTTTTCAACTGCATCTCTCAAATGACCAGTGTTGTTGAACACTTTGAAAAAATTTATTAATGTAATTTAATGCAGAAAACAAATATGTTTTTTGACAACTGTAAAAGATATTAGATAGCCATATGCAAAAGTAGTAATGTCTATCCTTACCTCACTCGACATAAAATATAACAAACTGGGATGGTAGCTCTAAATATAGGCACTACAAATAGAACTTATAAAAGAAAACCAAATAGAAATTATTTGATCTTTCATTAGTCACCCATTTATAAGTCAGGACAAAAGAACCCATGAAAAGTAGATAAATTGAAATTCATCAAAATTAAACATACACTGGGGAGCTAGTTATCTATTCTTTCTCAGCTCTAAATCTGCATTTCTACGTAATCCTGGCTTGTAATGGAGGGGGCATTCAGTGACTGTTTTTGCAAGCCAGGAGAATACTATATTTTTCTCAGTAGAGGAAGGAAAAGTAACACTGCAAGATGATGGAAACAGGAATTTCTTGGTCTGAAGGAACTATGGTATACTATCTATTTCAACAACCATTCCTCCCATATAGATATTTAAGTCCAGATTTAAAATAATTAAAATTAAATAAAATTAATAATTCACTTCCACATTCTCCAAACCACTTTTCAAATGCTCAATAGCCAAGGTAGTCAATGGCTGCTACATTGGGCAAAGCAGATACAAAACATTTCATCATTACCAAAAGTTTTATTACTTTGTATCTTTAGTGTATTAATGTATATATCTCATATATATTTTTCAAAACTCATCAAATTTTACACTCAGACCTAGTAAATTTTTAGTATGTACATTACATATCAATAAAAAGTTGGCAAAGTGCTATTACTCTTTAATTTGATTAAACAGGTATTCAAGGGCTATTATAAGGTTTTAATTTTCATTATTATAATTATAGTATTAAAAAAAGAAAAATCTTGTGAATATCAAAGTTGTTTCCTTCCTTAATTTTGCTTTTTTGAACCAAAGGTAGATAATGCTGAGTGATTAGTGTCTTGTGTGTGACATTTATTCTTAGTTTCCATTTTTAAACTATAGTTTTCCCTCTTACCTTTCCTTTCAAAATAAAAATGTATTACTTGGAGATTTAAACAGCTGTATAACTGTTATTTCAATGCTTTTCATGGAGTTTAATATGCTAGAAGGATTGTCAAGCATTTACAGGTGTTTTCCTAAGGTGGTTTAAACAAGTATTAAAATTATTCGATGCAGGAAATTAAATCTTCCTCTCTAGTTTAATTCCAAATCTTAGATGATTTTCTTTCTCGGAAACATGAATAGGTTTTGAAAGAGAAAAGCCATGGCAGCACCTCTATGGAGTAGTGGGGGTTGGGCAGAGATAAGATCAGGGTTTTTTTAACAAACTGCATGCTAAGCATTTGAACAGTACATTATGGTAAGTGGGAAAATCACATATATGGTACCATTCTCATGAAATGTCCATATTAGAGAAATTTATAGAGACAGAATCCAGATTAGTGGTTGCTTAGAGCTAGTAGAAGGATATAGATTATGAAGTTATTAAATAAGGGTATCATATAAAGAAAGTGTTGTATAATTGTGGTGATGGTCACACATATGTGTAAATATGCACAATCCCTGACTTACAATGGTTTGATGTACAATTTTTTTCAACTTTGCCCTAGTGCAAAAGGCATACACATTCACTAGAAATCATACTTTGAATTTTAATCTTTTCTCAATTACCATGTTGCTAAGCTACAATGATCTACAATGATCAGGTGTATTAAATGCATTTTTGACTTAAGATATTTTCAACTTACAGTGGGTTTTTTTTTTTGAGACATAACCCCAGAGTAAGTCAAGAAGCATCTGTACTGAAAACAAATCAACTACACACTTTAAATAGAATTAAATGCTGTGTGAGTTATATCTCAATAAAACTCCTAAAAATAATTTTTTTTAAAAACTTCAGTGACTTAAAGACTAAAGCTCCAAATTACTCCACTCTGCATTCTGTGCAGGACTAGATCCTAGTTCCATGCTCAAAAATAGTTCATCAGTGGGCCGAGGATTTAGCTCAGTGGTTCTGCCGCCTGCTATGCAAGCACAAGGACCCGAGTTTGATCCCCAGTACCAAAAACAAACAAACAAACAAAAACAGTTCATCACTGAACTCCACAAAGCTGCCGGAGTCCAGCTCCAGCGGGTTCAGGTCCTGAGAGGAGGTGTGGAGTCAGAGTCGGCGACAAGAGAATGAAACAGACACTGAGTGGAGGGTCGGCAGCTCAGCTTGTCTGTCTGAGTTATACCAAAATCACTTTACTTATATATGTTTTGATTACACAAGGCTTTGGTAAGCACGTGGGTCCATACACAGTGTGTTTTCATACAGAGTTAAAGAAAAGCTGATATCATCTAAAAAAATATTTTAGACCACCCAGTTCTAAATACTCGTCCGGGTGCTACGTGAACTCTTGCTAACTTATCAGATTTATATTTGAGGAACAAGAAGTATTTTAGAAAGGTCAGGCTATCTCATTAGGCCAAGTTTCGTCAGATCTCATTGTTGTGTGCCCTGCGGGTGTTGGCCAAGGTTGACCAGGTGCCAGACAGTGGGGCGCCTTACTTTTTCCTTTCTTTTGTTCATCTTTCTTTAGCTCCTCTCGTAAGCAATATTTGTCATATGGCAGGAATAAATCTAATCTGGGTAAATATTGTATGGAATTTGTTCCTTTTGGTGGGTATCATAATGTTCCACCTATAAGCTACATTGGGAGGGGGCTCAGCCGTTGGGACAGGCCCATACTGTCCTTTATTTTCTATGGACCGAGATCCCTGTTTTGCTGCAAATATTTGTGGGCTTAAAATAGTCAGGGCCTCACCATTTGTCCGAGTCTTGGAAGTACCCAGCATTTCCAAGAGCCCTAACTGCGTCATGAATTTGTTGATGTCTCAATTTCCCTTTGTACAGTCAGGGCATATGGATGTCACGTCCCCACTACTCATGGAGGTATGAGTGAGGGGCTTTTCTGTAAATGGATTTACAATTTCTTCCTGTAATCCCAGCCTAGTAACCATTTCCGAAGTAATGACTTTTATCCTTTCAGTGATTTCCCGGGGAGTACAGCACCGAGGTAATCACTACCATGGAAAGCAAAAGCAAAAGATGGAGTCGTGGTTTCAGCCATAGTCTCGGTTTCACTGGAGCTGTGTCAAGCAGCGAGATTGTGACCATGGCCTGCACCATCAAAGTTTGTCATTATTCGTGATACATGTTTGGTCCACATGCTGCCCTGGTGTCCCACATAAGCAATTTTCTCTTGCTTGTGTTTATTCCTGCTTTCAGAATGTCATTTCCAATGGCCCCTTCCTCCTGAGTTCTGCCAGGCAACACCTACTCATCCTCTGTGTCTACTCACTAGATCTGCCTTTCAAAACCTTTACCCAACCTTGGCAGGCTGAAGACCACTTCCTCTTTTGCATTATCTTCTTCTATGCCTTGTACAAGCTTCTATCATAGCATCACTAAAGCTTGTTGGCTTACCTGTTTTTTTCTCCCTTGTTAGTCTGAACTTGTCAGTGGCAGAGTAGTTCCTGTCTTCTCCTCTTCCACATTTTCTCCTTGTTTGTCTCTGTAGAGTGGCATGTGTGCTAGCTCTTATCTTCCAAGTTCAAAATAGGAGCTCGTTATGGTTTGGGTCTAGACACACACCCCCAAAGCCTCATTTGGTCATAGGTGGCTTCAGAGGTGGCTGAATCTAGAGTATGTAGTGCTGGGCTTAAGGGCCTGTGATTACTAAACAAGTACACTCATTGGTTTGCCACCATCCTAATCCTGGTAAACTGGATAAGACAAAAGGGACAGAAAGATACTGTTAATGTTTCCTTGTTGCTTTTGCTGTTTTCCACTGTCATTAACAGTTGCCTCTTTGCCACCCTGCCTTAGAACCAGCC
Source organism: Heterocephalus glaber (assembly GCF_000247695.1). Next base: position 6,776,013 of record NW_004624827.1, on the reverse strand, counting down.
AGTTATGGACTGAAACCTCTACAAACTGTAAGCCAGATAAACCTTTCCCCCTTTAACTTTGGGTGTTGGGTATTTTGTCTCAGCAACAAGAGAAAAGTAACATAGCAAAATTTGGTACCAAAAGTGGGATTGTTGCTATAACATTATCTGGCCATGTGGCTCAAGAACTTTTGGAACTGGCTGGTGGGAAGGGAAAGAGTTAGGAAAGATTTGGAGTTGTCAGCTGGAAAAGTAAAGCTGGAGCACCTTAGGCTGTACTGTATGAGAAATTCTAATCAGAGCTTAGAAGGCCAGACAACTGGTAAAGGCTTAGCATTTTTCTCCTAGGAAGAAAGACTTCATTAACTGCTAGACTCCAGACAATGTCTGTTATACCTTGGCAGAAAGTTTGTCTACATTTTGCTCATGTCCAGAGACTTTGCCTGAGACTGAAATTAAGGGTGGCAGACTAATTAATCTGGCAGAAAAATTTCAAGGCAGTCTAATGTTAAGGCAGTCACATGGCTACTGTTGGAGACTTTTAGTCAGATTTATATTGAGAATCAAGAGCAAAGAGCCCAGCAGAGTGATTTAAAATGTTTTGAGTTTGGCCAGAAAAGAAGCCCTAATAAATCTGTGGACTGCAAAGGTATAGCAGAGGAGATCTTGATTGCTGAGAAGGAACAGAAGAACAGACAAGATGACCCGAGGGCACCACAGGAAGCATCAGGATACCACCTTTTCTTAATACTTTCATCTTAGAGACTAGGTTTCAGCATGACAATATGGTGGGAACACAAACAGAACATAGCACTTTATAAAATGAGAATAGACTACTATGAAGGTTGGTCCAAGTCTTCCTTCCACAGAAGGAAGATTGTTGCCTCCCTTCCAGGGTTGCTTATCTACTCCCACGTAGAATGAGTACCTAGCTAGTGACAGGGAAAATGAGATAATTACTACAAAGATTCCAAATTTTTCAACTTGCTGGTAATTTGGTATTTATTCATTTATTATTTATTTATTTATTTTTTGGTACCGGGGATCAAACTCTGGACCTTGCATTTGCCAGGCAGGTACCAGAACCACTGAGCTAAATTCCTGGCCCAACTTGCTGGTAATTTGGATAATGTGGTACAATAGCTCCAAAATAGAGTCAGACATATTACCTCGGGGTATGTGGTATGGTGCACTTGGCTTAGATTAGAGTGGGGAAACAGCAGTGAATCCTCTAGCATTCAAGAATCATGGGTCCATCAGCATTTTTACCAGTTCTAGCATCTGTGAGTGGGCACCCCGCCTAATTCAAAAGAGTAATAAGATGGGATCCTGAGCACAATGAGAACATTAGCCTTTGAGGCTGGGGAGAATACAAGTGCCACTGTAACATGAGGAAAGATGGAGAAACAGCGATACAGGGAGGTTTCACATATGGGAGTAAGAAAGTGAGGGAGTTTTCACCTGTTGATGTCTCTTTTCTCAGGAAGTAAGTCAAAGTCATCAACTAAGAGTGAAAATGAAATTGAATGTAAGAAAATTTTGAAGATGGGATGAGGAATGAGAAAATTGAGTTAATGACTGGGAAACACATTCTGGGAATTATTGTATACCCCTTTGAGGTTTGTATTCACAAACTTAAAATTAATTTCCCTAGTATAATTCAAATCACAAGAGAAGTAAGTATTCAAGTTCAATCAGGTTTCTTAGGGTTGTATGTTTGGAGGAGAGGGCATCAGGGAGTGATAGTAATGACATATGATGCCATCTAAGGTTAGAAAAGAGGTAAATGGAGGCAGGAGATGTGTCTGTGTGTGTGTGTTTGTGTGTGTGTGTGTTTGTGTGTGTGTGTGTGTGGTGTTGGCAATAGATACAAGGTCAAGATGAAAAACTGTAGCAGAGGAGAAGGCTATTGATAGAATAATGAACATAAATAAATAGAAGGTAGTGGCTAAAAACAGGCTGTGTGGAACTGAGATAATGGAAGTGATCATAATAGGATACACAATATGGTCATAGAATTGGCTGACTGAGATAGTGTGGACAAAATGGACCCTGAGATTGAGGTGATTAAGAAATTGAGATGCATCATCCATGTCAATGCTGCTCTCACCAAAAATGATGACAGAGGTAAAGTGACAAGGAACAGACTAACCCAGTACCTAAGACTGAGCTTGTCAAAGACAACTGAGTAAGTAGAAGATAAGAATGTGATAGCATTGAGGAGGTAGAGCAACTGGTCTAGCCAGCTGGCATGAGTTTCAGAACTATAGAAGGAAGAGGGAAATGATTAGAGGTTTTAATGGTAAGCAAAAAGGATAATTGACCTTCTAACCACTGCATGTAAGAGATGTGAGGAGAAAAAACAACTTTTACTTTAAAAACATTGCAAGGAAAGCAATGTTCTCAAAAGATTTTTCATTTCCTTCAAGATAATAAAGAAAAGTTCAAACGGTATGTTAAAGATACAGTGGAGAGCACCGGGAAGGAAGCTCCCCTGTCTCCATCCCAGGCTCCTAGGGCAGTGAAGCTCAGCCGGTCCCAGCACCCAGAAGGAAGCTCCCCACCTCCATCCCAGGCCCCTAGGGCAGTGAAGCCCAGCTTGTCCCAGCACCCAGAAGGAAGCTCCCCTGCTGCTATCCCAAGCTCCTAGGGCAGAGAAGGTGAGCTGCGTGGACACCAAAAGCACCCCCCACACACCGTGGAAATGAGAAGACATATAAACAAGCCTCAAAAACAGACTTCCAGATCACCTACAGCAACCCCAAAGGGAAACAAGATGGAACACTCTGATACTCAACCA
>NW_004624827.1:6724679-6736581 GCF_000247695.1 Heterocephalus glaber | reverse complement strand
TACATATTATATAAATCTCTGTGATAATGAATAAACCAGATCTGGAGCATCATATGAATGTGTAACTGTACACACAAGCATTCATATACACATAAATGATATACACAACAGACATGTGAACATACACATACACACACACACACAAACACACACACACACACACTGCCCAGTATGTTGCAGAGTGCAAAGTCCCCAACAGGTATTCAGGGTTTCAGCCTGGCTAGCTCAGCTCCCATGATCCCCACCATTTCTCCCTCTGAGAATAGGCTCTCTGCTACCCCAGGGCAAGAGCATCAACCCAGTTAACTCAAGCTACCCCAAGCCTCCAAATCATCATGACGACTACTACTACTACTACTACTACTCCTCTTTGCTGCTTTTCTCCTTTGAGTCTTCATTCTGGGTGTTATTTTTAATTCCACCAAGTTGAACCTTTTACTGCCTTTTGAACAGGCCAGCTCAAATGTCCTCATATACTGGTACTTCTAGTCACAGACCCTGATTATCTCCATGGGAACTAGTAGATGTGCCAGTCTCTTCTTACTGGCCTGGTAACACAAAAACTCCATCCTAGAGAAAGGAGAACCTAGACCGCAGGTTGGCTAGTCTCTTGGAAGAATAAATGTTTTTATTGCACAGTAGTAAATCTAAAGGAATGGGGACAAAGCTCATTTTTTTATAGAGCATCATATTCTAATGCTATTCTGATATACTGAGATTACTTTACAAACAAGTTTGGGTTATTATCAACTCTCTTTTCAGTATGTTGCATGCATCATATAAATTTTCTTGTTTTTCTACTTATTCAAGGAACTAAAAGAATATGTTCCCCATTGTTTACTTGTGTTACTATTCTTTCTTTCTTATAAAAAGTCCTACTTATGGCCGGGGATTTAGCTCATTGGCACCACACCTGCCTCTCAAGCACAAGGTCCTGAGTTCAATCCCCAGTACCAAAAAAAAAGTCCTACTTAGTTATGAAATATCATTCTTTCATAGTCTATATGGTTTCGATTTGTAAATTCTTACAAAGATTTTATTTTTAAAATCTATGTGAGATTTAGGGAAAGGCTATTTAGAGCAATTTTATTCAGTTTAGTGTTGTACTGGCATTGTAGAACCAAAAAAAAAAAGGAGTTTTATATTATTCCATGTCCTGAAACAATTGAAAAAAAACATTTAAAACTCTATTCCCAAATTTTGTTGTACAAATCAATCATAAAATGGCCTGGGATTATGCCTTTTTTATAGATTTTTTAAAATTATGTTTTAGATTGTTTTTCATGGAAATTTATCTATTTAGCTTTACATCTTCTCTGATATTATTTTGATAGTCTGTGTGTCCTTAACAAATTTTCCCTCTAAAATTTAAAATTTATTAGTATACATTTTGTATCAAATTCCTTTCTGATTTCATACATTTTATTTGTATCTGTAGCTATCTTTTCATCCTTATTTCTGTCACCCTTTGTCATAAGAATTTCCAGAGGCTTATGTATTTTATTAACATCTCCCTCTAATGAATTGAACCCAGGACCTATGCTTGCTAAGCTAGGCAAGTGCTCTATCACTAAGCTATAATCTAAGCTCCTTTACTAGGCTTTCAAAGAAACAATTTTAATTACTCTACCTTTTGCAGATTATTTCCTGTTTAATCTACTTCTGCTTTTATTTTCAAAAATTCCTTCCTTCCTTATTTTTTATGCTTTGTTTACTTTTAACATCATGAGTTGAAAACTTAATGCATTTTTGGTGTCTTTTTTAATAAATCCACTTAACACTACATTTTGGCTGAGTATTGCTTTGGCCACATAGATGGGAAGTGCAGCACTCTGATTTTGTCAGTAGTTTCAGATAGGTTTTCAGCTTTAACCACAATTTGTTCAGAAAAATGGTTTTAAATGTCTCAGAATGCCTTTTTTAACCTTCACATCTGCTTTTCAGTACATGAATTCAGCTGTGTTCTTCAAATATCAGAAATAGATCTTTAAGTAGCATTCAGCATCTCATTGTTTCCATAGCTGGCCAACTCCCAGATGTTATTCAGATCTAATTTTTTTTTTGGTACTGGAGATCGAACTCGGGACCTTGCGCTCGCGAGGCAGGCAGCAGAACCACTGAGCTAAATCCCCGGCCCTCCCACATGTTATTCATCTGCCTGCTGAATTGTTTATCAGATACACATGCCATTGAAAACCTTTGTGATAGTCTGATTTTTAGTGACCATGGCTTACTAAACTGAAACAGCTGAATTCAATGGAAATTTAAAGTTTTTTCTTTCAAAAATTACCCCATTTTTCTCAGCTTGACTGGACAAGGAATATCCTATCCTTAACTAAACCTTTGGATGTTAAGAGACTAATTCTTTTTCCAGTAATGACATTGTTGGGAAAGTGAGCATATACAGAACTCATCTTAAATCAGAAGATCAGTCACAGCCTTGATGATGCCATTATGTAGACAGGGTGAACTACACATACTCATTTTCTATTTCCCCATGATTTGTCAGTCCAGGTCTTGTTCTCTTGCATTCCAAAGGGTTTGAGTTCTACATTGATGTACTCTGGTTACATTTTCAGCCCTTTGTGATAAATTCCCATCTCCTCAGATTAACTAAACTCAGTGTTCTTGGGGTAGAAAAAATAAAATCAATGCATTCCATAAACAAAACAAAAACCACCACAAGAAGTATGAGCAAAAGCTTTCATCCTCCCATCTCTTAGGACGGGGCCCTCACCAGGAACCACAAACGGGCTTTCTTCAGAATTCTCTTGTCTTGTGCTGCTCCTTCTCCTGGACTCCTTCCTGGGTCTCCAGAGGTTCCTTGCATTCACCTCTCCTCAGGACTGGCCAGAGCCTCAGCCTGACCATGCCAGGAGCTCTTTGGCTGGAGAGTTGTTGGCAATGGGTTGGAAGTGGAGCCCAGTGAGTGTTGAGTACAGAGACTGCTTCAAACTACCATCTTGCTCTCAAACATACACATTTTTGTCAGTCTTAATTGTCTTTTATTGTGTTCCTTTGCCTTTTTCCAATTACTAGTAAGTTTGAATAACTTTTTATATGGCCATTCAAACTCTCTTTTGTAAATGGCTTGTTCATATCCCTGCTCACTTTTCTATCAGGATATATATATATATATATATATATATATATGTATGTTGTGTGTGTGTGTTAGACATGAACCCTTTGTTACATGCATAACAATTCTCAATGACTTGACTTCATCTTGTGTTCTTTTTTTTTTGCTGTACAAAAGATTTCAATGTTAATCTAAGAGGTTTATTTTTTTCTTTTCAAAGAAGGAAATAAAATTAAGGATGTTCAATCTTCTCTACTACCTCCAATTCCTAAGAAAATGTTAAAAGGGGGAAACTGACGATTCACTTTCCTGACCATGATAATAAATAATAGGTGATGTTAATAGGAAAAAAACTCAGGTGGTCTTAACATTTTTATACTAGAGCTTTAAAAATCTGCTTAAATGTCAATTTGTGCTAAATGACAGGCTTTAAAGGAGGCCTGCAAAATTAACTGTCAAGATTATAAATTCTAAGAAAATACCCAAACCTTAGGACATGTGAATGTCTGCCAGGACTAGATAATTTTCACATTTAACCACTTTTCAGCTGACAGGAGTAATCTGTAAATGTCTAAACCTTATTATTTACAGGACAGAGTGGCTGAGTCATCTTGATATTTAAAGGAAAGACTTTCAGTGTGTTATGGATTATCTTTATCTTGTAATATTAATATAGAAGACAAGTATAGAAAGAACAGCTGCAAACAATGGGTCTAAAATGTTACTGCTTGTGAGGAAAGAGTTCTCTCTAGCTATGATAGCAACTGCTTTTTTTACATGTAAGCTTATCAGTCACATAAGGAAAAAAAGTAGTCTACAAATAATAAGGAAGCCCCCCTTTTACTGAAGTCCAGAGAAGCTAAGCAATTTCCCAGGTCCCACAGAAGTTAATGCCAGGTGCATTTTCAAAACAAATGAATCCTCTCTCTTACAATATTTTTATTCTTGCACATCACTTGGCCCCTTATCCTCACCCAAGTTCCCTATTTAACTTTTAAGGGAAGCATGTGTGTATTTCTGACTTATTCATTCTGAAAACTTGCTTATGACATTTCTAATAAAGTAGTGGCTTTGGGCTATCATTAGCATTTGTTTTTTTCTATATCAATGCATTGTGTAGAAAAAAAGATTCAAAATAATGAACTTCTAAGTTTAAGTAATTTATTTATTTTATTTCTTTTTTCTTTTAAATGATCTTCTGTAAGCTCTTTACTTTTTCTTCAACTGTTCAGGGGAAGCTAAGCCCTATATCACAGGATCCCTGGTGCCAGGACAGTCTTTTCTGGCTCCATCATGAGCTTGGCCAGCAGACTAGACACATCTGGTGTTGGTCACCTACCTCCCACCTCATTTCTCCATGCTGATCTGGCACCTGATTCCACTTGACTTTGATCCCTGTTCCATCTTCTACCTTCTAGATAAAATCCAGGTCATTTTCAGCTCTCTGACATCCTTTTCTTGTTACTGAGACTCTGGGCAGTGTCATGGGGCCTCAGATTTTGTCATAAACCCCAAGCCAATCCTTAAGCTTGTTTTAAATAATGCTAGCAACTTTATTTCAAAGATACGCTTCCCTGGCAATAGTTTGTTCTTTTTCACTTAAAAAGTACTGATGGGAATGGTGAACTGGGCTGCCATTCTGTGGTTCCCTGTCTCCCTGGTGTACATTGTTCTCATTGCCTTCAAAACTAGGCACAGTTTTCTCCTAGACAATCCAGCTATGGTGACCTTGCTTTTCAAAGCAAAGTCTTCTTATTTCCCCTCTGAGAAAGGAAAGCTAGAATTCCCCAACAACAAGCTCAAGCCATGCTATTAGAAGGGAAAAGAAAAATATCTTTCTCTGAGGAAGGACAGGCCCGGGGTGGAATGGGGAAGTCCCCAAAAGATACAGATTATAGTGAGACTGTTGTCATTGTTGCTATTACTGTTACCATCATTCTTAGGTTTTACAGTAAACAATTCAGCAGTCCTCCTGAGAACACACTCAAGCTTCTGGCAACAACAGTTCATATGAGTAAATCATCAATCCCTTCACTCGTCCTCACAACTGCTCAATGCTACCCTAACTCCACTTTATTGAAGTTCAGAGAAGCTAAGTCATTTCTAGGTCCCACAGAAGGCAACGTCCAGTGTAGTTTAGAGGCCCTCTCAGGAGAGTCCAGAGACCATGCTCTACTCACAGTCTCTGCCTTGCTGCATCTGCCCTTTGACCTTCAGCTACATCCAGTCCCACACCACTCTACCTTCTCCAAAAGGGAATTTTTTTAAGGGCCCTCCTGGATTTTCTGTTTCCTTGCTTCTTGCCTTGAACTATCAGATGAAATATTGAAATATGTACATCTGAATTGGACTTGTTCAAAAAATTTTCCCCAAGAGGCTCCTTAGTTCCCAAGCAAATTAGATGATGAGAATGAGTATTTAATTATCAAGCTGTTCCAAGTTCTATCTAAAGTCTAATCATGGGCTATGCTACATGTCAGGGTTATGACCTGAAATGTAGGCCCTCCCCTCCCTCTCTCCCTTCCTTTAATCCAAAACCATGTATTTCTTCCTGGTCAGTAAGTCTGCATGGAAGGAATAGGTGAACAATAAATAACATAGGGATTGCATGTATAATCATGTGAATATAGATTTGGTGTCCTGAAAATATGAGTACCCACCTTTAAACTTTGTCTATCATTTTTTTCACTACAGAGCTAATACTCAGAGGCATGTGCTGGTGTAATCACCCTGATTTTTATTGTTTTTGTGGTTTTTGTGTGTTCCTGTGTGTGAGTATGTGTGTTTGTTTGCTGGTTTTGGCTTTGGTTTTTGCAGTACTGGTAATTGAACCCAGGGCCTTTGCACTGAACTACATCCCCAGGCCTATACTGATTGCTTTCAGGCAGCCTCTCTCCTGATTAGTTGATACTGAACTGGTTGCAAAATACTTTGAATATTATTCCGTTATGTACGTATGCATGCATAGGTGTATATATGTACTCATGCATCTGTGTATACACATAGAGAATCACAAATCTATAGCTAGAATTATGTCTATCTCCATTAAAATGGTAAAACCATAAACTAAGAGTCATATAATTTTGGGTGTGGGTGTCCTAAAGCATACAAAGAGAAACAAATGACCAATGGCAACATTTGAAACTAGGAGCTCCCTAGAAGACCCAGAGCTAATAAGGAACAGAATCAAGCCCATAACCCAAATCTGCTAAGTCCCTTGTTCAGGGTTTCTTTAGGTGTACTGTGTTATCTCTTCATAATTTCCATCCAAGGTCCAAGTTTAAAGACAAATAAACACCTGAGCACATCTAGGTATGCTGCCTGTACCAGTTAAGAGAACTCAATCATTCTCTCTTTTTTTGCATGTTTTTCATGGTTTATGAACTGTTGTAATTTTGCTCCACTAACTGGCATTGTTTCTCTGCATTTTTGGGTGGTAGACAATGACTCTTTTCAACCAGCACCAGAGGTTGTTTCTGACACATTCTTTCACCCTTTCTTTCCTTCTTTCCTTCCTTCCTTCCTTCCTTTCTTCCTTTCTTTCTTATTTTATTAGAGCATGTTTGCCACACATGATGATTACATTCAAAATGGGGAATTTGTATCTGTACATAATATATCTTAATTCGGTTTTCTTCCCATTCCCCTTTCCTCTCTTCAACCCTTCTTCTCCACCCTGTTTACAAAAGCTGTTTCCATGTTTCCTTCAAATCTTCGTTTCTAAATACCCTTTTCTTTCTTCCCCTTCTTCTACCCTCCTCCCTTGTTCCCCTTCCAATTTGAACAAGTTCTTCCTACTTCCTAATATTTATCCTCTATTTTGCTCCTTATTTATACTTTGAGTTTATCACACAAGAGAAACAATGCAACATTTAAACTTGTGTGTCTGATTCATGGTTCTCTTAACTGACTTTAGAATTTTAACTATAGGGAACAACAGTGACTGTGAATCAGTGCAAGATTTTCCCTTGATGACAGTTTCCTCACATTCCATCTCCTTTTCCTGACTTCTTCCTCTTTAACACTTCTGGAATTCCCACTCTTTAGATATTTTGCTAGCTAAATTTTCTCCCAGACCTGCCTGGGTCATCTTTCTCTATTTGAATTCCTATGTCTATTTTTTTCTCAAGCAGGTGATAATAATAATTTATTCTTTTTCACATTCCTTTACATCATTTGCTCTTTTTTCTTATACATTTACTTCAAATTAGAATATAATGATTAAATGTGCTTTTTTTCAACATTTCCTTCATTAATGTGCTCTTCCTAAAATTTTACAGCCTGTCCTTTTTCACAGATTAGATTTAACAGAATCTTGAGATACAAAATTGCAGTTTGTTCCATATATAACTTTTAAACGTATATTTAAGAGTGCTGGCTTCCCCGGCACATACGCTAAAAGTGCATTTAAGAAACTGCAACATCTATTTCTTTCAGCTTTATCTATTTCTTTCATACCTTTTTATCTGATAATTTAACTAATTTCTTACTGAAAATACATTTTACAGGACCTTAAATCAATGGATTTTGAATTGAGGATTTTTATCTGATAAATCTTACAATTTAACTCAACTCAACCTTTGTATTTTTTAATGAAAATGTTTAAGTCAGTATCAAAACCACTATCAAAATGTACAAAGAAAGGCACTTTCCTCCTTTTCATTTTAGGAAATGGAAAATGAGCAATGCCAGTTGTATAGCAATAAGGGAAAGGGGAAGCCTTCCAGAACTATAAAAGTCCCCCCAAATCTGCATTGGTCAGGGGAATTCTGCTACTGAAAAAGATGAAGAGCCCTCACCTTATCCTAAGAAAGATGAGGTTCTGAGACTTTTTTGTTTCTAAACATAAATTAAATAATCTTCCTAATAAGTTCAATGACAAATTTAATAACATTTTATATACCTTTAAAACCACAGAGCTGCTGTGGTTATAAGCTGCATTTATTTACTCACCTGACATTTCATCTCTTATTACAAGATATCTTTGTAAACCCTGGATCATACACAAGAAGAGGAAGATACTTCCTTATATTTAGGGATACTATTTTTAGTTTTACAGAAAACTACATTGATCTTTTTACACTTCTAAAATAAAAATATAACTAGACATCAAATCATCCTATTAACACTTTTATCTAAGAACCTGCCTAGTGCAAGACAGCACAGTACAACTGTAGATCATAACTGTTGCTTCCTTCTGCTTAAATAATAGCAAATATTTATTGTGTGTTAAGTGCTGAGGACTTTTCAGGGACCATTTCTTATAGATGAAGTTGCAACCCTTTAAAAAATTTATGTCACATCCTAAGCCCCAAAATCTTAGAATATGGACTCATTTGTAAACAGGATAGTTGCAGGTGTAATGAGCCAAGCTAAGTTCAGGTCATAGTGAAATAGGGTAGGCACTTAATCCAATGTGACTGATATTGTTATAGGAAGTGACACACACAAAGGGAAAGATGGTCCTGGGACAGTGGAGGCAGAGAATTAGAAAGATGCATCTGCAAGCCATCTATGAAGCTGGAGTATATCCACACTACTGCATATATAAGAAGCCTATGGACCAAGGCCAGGCTTCTGGGTAACTTATGGACCCTTTCATGATCTGGCTTTGGCCACCTGTTTTATCTCTTTCCATCTGCACTGGTGTTCCATTGTGTTTACACTCTCAACATTGCTACTGTTGCCAGGAGATTCCATGTCAGTTCATGTTTCTGTGCTCTTTCCTTTTCCTCCAACACAATTCCTCTCCTCTTAAAAATAGGGAAAACTGTCTACAATCAAAACCTAACTATGCAATCTCCAGATTGCCTCCCTATAACTTTCTCCTAGCCATCTGTACCCCGCCCCCAAGAACCTATATTAACACTGAGACCCTACTCAAATTCCTATCGAATATTATTTGTGCAGTAGATGTAAATGGAATCATTTTTTATCTATTCACTCAGTGTTTGAGTTCCAGTCAAACAGAGTTCCATGGTACTAAGATAGGTTCGAATCTGAAGCGATTCCATTTTCTTGCTCAGCTTAGTGTGTTGCTAAAGGTTGCAAGGAGACAGAAAAGATTTGATTTTATTCATGAGTAATTCATGTATGAGGCCAAATATCTGGAATCAGGAGATGAAAATGGTATGGAAGCAATATAGTAAAACTAAAAGAGAAAAACCTATACCACTGAGATGTACAGAGAAATAATGACCGGATGAGCTGAACTGCTTTCTGTGGTATCTGTATGATTTTGTCAGTCTATCAGGGCCTTCTGGTGGGCAAATATGGTTCTCTGTGGATGCTATGATCTGAATATTTGTGCCCTCCCCCAAATTCCTATGTTGAAAACCTAATCACCAGTGTTATGCTATTGAAGATGGGGTCATTAGGAGATGATGAGGTCATGAGGCTGGAATCCTCACAAATTAAATTGATGTTCTTTATAAAGAGACATCTCAGTGCTCCGTGCCCCTTCTACCAGCTGAGGGCTCCATGAGAAAACATCTGGGAACCAAGAAATGGCCCTCACCAGGCACCAGATCTATCTGTACCACAACCTTGGACTTTCCACCCTCCAGAGCTATGAAAAATAACATTTCATAACTCATTTAGTTTATAGTTTTTTTTATACCAGGCCAAGACAATGGGCAACATGAAAAGCAAATATGCCCTTCAACTTTCCATGTGCTGACCGCTATTTGGAACTCTTCCAGTATATTCCAACCATTCATTGTCTTTCAAGTTATCCAGTTCCTTCCCACACATGTAAAAGCTTTCTGCCTTAACTATTGAGCCATTTCAAAAGTCTTCTCAAAAAAAATACAAGAATCTCGTTTTATCTGATATGTTTGAAAAAGACATTTCTTAGGAATGACTCAGTAAGGAAAATTCTCTCAGAAAGAATAATGGTATATACTACATTATACTTGAAGAATTAGCCTTTATTATCTTTGAGGAAAATAAGCCACAGGCAATTAAAGCCAATTTTAACTTCCTTGATGTAGTAGTTCAAATATGCCAGCCATATTGAAAGGGTTGTAACTTTGATGACAAATTTTTATCTGAGCTCTTTATCTTGCCAATGAGTATAGGAAAAATTGCTCTGTGAATGATTACTCATATATTTATATAATATCCTTAATTTTCTACTTAAAACATGAAGCCTGAAGAAAAAATAAGAATTTTTCAAAATCTTGAAGAAGTTTACTTCGAATACATCTCGCATTTTGATTCCTTCAACTATGTTGATTCCTTCAACTATGTTGATTCCCATGAAAATCACGGAAAATATAACAGAAGTAGTCAATGTTGCATTGCCAAAATTCACCAATATACCAGTGAATATTGTTAATCTACTAGTGTACATGCTTTATAGTTGACAGGTAATTTCAGACCTTAGAAAAACTGATTCTGTAGAACAAGATGAGACACAAAGACTAAAGCATGGATTCATATCCAGATCATCTAATTCAAAGTTAGCAACTACCACCCATCAAATCAACTCCAAGAATGAATAAAGAGATCACAGCTTTTATGAAATAGTCATTTTGGTAGGTAAGCAGTCATGTTAATAAGATACATGGCCACTAATTTATTTTTCAAGTTATTTCATTAATGAAGCCTTAAAAACACCATGGTTTACAAACCATTTATTAACATTTATGAATTATAAGAATATTAAGTAGCCCAAGTAGCAATTTCAACTTGCCTATAGATAATGGCAATGACAATTTCTTCTGTTGGTGCCACAACAGGGAACACATACATACATATATAGATGTATGTGTATATGTACGTGTATTACCATTTCCTCATTATAAGAAACAAACATATGCAGTGCACAAATTCCTCATCCCAAGACTATTTTAAATTTAAATAACTGAATATAAGGAACAATATTTTTCTAGACTTTGATGTCCTATACTTTTAAATAAAAAAGCTAAGATGGACAGTATTAGCCAGGATTGATGTTGCTTCCTACATTAAAATTTTCTTTTGGCCTTTTATAGAAGTAATATATGAGAAATCTTGTTAAATATACAAACAATAAAGATGCACATGGAGTAAAAATAAGGAGGTGAAAGTTTCTATGAGTACATGCTCTTTAGTTATTATGGATGGATACAGACATTCAACTGCTATATATTATTGAATATATTCTGCTAGGCTGTCCCTTCACTTTCTTTGTGTTATTCATTTTTAACACATAGAAGCTTTAAGCATTGGTGTTGTCCAAATTTTCACTCTCATTTCTTCTAATTTCAGCGTTTCATGTCTTGCTTAACAAGAACTTTTTCATATTTAAATTTTTTCATTTTTTTCAAATTGCTTTATGAAAAAACGTTTAATTTTATATTTGATTGGGAGAAAAGATTTAATTCTTCCCCCACTTTAATATATACCCAGCATTTATACCATTTTTTAAAGTTTCTGCAGAGATATCAAACATCAACTTTAAGTATATTTCCATTATTTAACGCTCTAGACTGTTTCATTGATCTGTTTTTGAATATTTGTTACTGAGGCTCTAATATTTTTTAATAAACATTAGAACTTTTCCCCTCCCTATCTATCTAGTTAGCTAGTTCCTTGCTCTGTCTTTTTCAAACACTTTTGGATATTATTGAATATTTTCCTTCCAGATGAGTTTTATAATCATCTCATTAAATTACATATACAAGAAAAGCCTTTGGAATGAGATTACATTAAATTAATAAATTAATTTGTAGAAAACCATCCAAGATCAAGGTGAATCTTTCTAAATCTAATTTTATGTCCTTCAGTTAAGATTTTTTAGTCTTCCTCTAAAACATTTTGAATTTTATGTAGGTAAAT
>NW_004624827.1:6654107-6691104 GCF_000247695.1 Heterocephalus glaber | reverse complement strand
GGAATGGGGACAAAATAAGAACCAAGTTATATTATGTAAAATTACAAATTTCTAATGATGAATGTCATTATATTGTATACTGAAAATGTACCAATAAAATTAATTTTTAAAACTTGTACTAATGAAAAAAATAAAGAAAAAATTTTAAAATAAATTGTAATTTAAGAAGAAAACAAAAAAAATTTTTCTTAGAGCTAGATCTAATTCTAATACAGACACAATTTAAATCTATCTTTAGCCCTATCTTGGTAGCAATATTTACCCATCTATTTGCTTTTACTCTCCCTCCCTGCTACCCTTTAGTCCATCTGATTGAACTTCCAACTGACTTCTCATCATACTCTACCTACCATTACCTGTTCCCAAAGTCTCAGGATGGTTCTGCCATGAAACTGGTTAAGTGACTTAGAAGGTATAAGGTCATTTTGAGTTAGATAGGAAGTTATCTAATTATCAAGGAACAGTTATTCTTGGTGTGCTATGCCTACAGTATGGTCTATTTAGAAGAGGCAAGGTGTGGGAAGGGGGGAGAACTTTGTGACTCTTTTTACATTGAAGGTTATCTTCTCGTGATAATAGGCTGTCTGCCCTACTATTCTCAGGCCCAAGTGACAGCTATGCTTCATCTTTTAGTTTTATTGAATGTTGTGGTTACTGATCCCATGATGTCCTGCTTGTTAGCCTGGGTTCCAACTCTCCAGCTTTGCTCAGCCTTCTGATCCCTTGAATTTCTCACTTCTTCCTTTGTCTACTTTCTTCCACAACAAAGATTCTCAGCCTGAGATTCATGTGTCCTCAGGCATTATCCTGAGGTAGGAGGAGGCTATGAAATCTTGTGCAAGTGTATGTGGATATTTATGAATATGTTCATGCATTCATTCCTTTTTTCTATGTGGAGAGCCTATGGTCTCATAAATTCTCAAAGAGATTTCATAACCATGAAAGTCTAAAAGTTTTATATATGTTAATTCTTCATTTTGCTAAAATCTCAGAGCTGAAAATGTGGGCCATATTATCGTCCATCAGAAAGCCTGCTTTTATCAAATTACTTTTTGATATTATACCATCTGTTTATCCTGAGGAATGTTACATAAATAGCTCCATGAAACACATTACTGTATTTATTATAAGCAAATACATTGTCTCCATATCACACATTGTCCTTTTTAAGAGAACTCAGGGAAAAACTTCTACTTAGATCTCAGTACCAGAAATACGGAAAGCTGTATTTGTTCCTAGTAATGGATATGTTTTATGCTATGTCTCTGCAACTTCTATAATTATTATGTCCTCCTTATTTTCACTAACAGAAAGTCAACCAAAATTTGTGACCCATTTCTAGCTTGCCTCTGCTTTTATCTTATTTTTTCCCAGCTTAATTTTATAATGTTTATTTTTTAACTTCCGGTGTGATTAAGTAAACTGCCTAAAATTCTTCTTAGAAGGATTTATGATCATATATATACATTATGTATATATACTGAAAGATCTACAATGTATTTGAAGGATTCATTATTAATTTTCTTCATAAGAAAGGTTGTGACAAAGGCTGGGAGAAAACTACAGTAGATGCCATAGTTCCAAAGGTGCATGCTCACTTGTGTCAAAAGTAACAACGAACATCTCTATCAATGGGCAAAAAAACCATGAGCTCTTTGGTCTCATTTCTTCACTGGTGAACTCTGTAAGTTTGACAGAATAAAGAAGTAGAAGCTAGATGACAAAGGGTTAGGAGGAAATAGGAGCTATTTGTTCTAGTTGATTGTTCCTGTAAAACAGAAATGAAATTGAACTGAACCTAGAAGAAACAGGATCAAGAGAAGTTTCCTATTTTGTATTTCCTTTTCCTATGTAAACAGATTAGCTTGCTGTCAGAAATGAAACTCTGAAGTTTCAAAGGGAGGGAGATGGTAGAAAAAGATTAGAGAGTCCACGAAGATGACAGTCATAGAAGCAGGAAGTGATATCCTTTCAGCAACAAAAGAAAAGATGAAGGTAATTTTAATGTGAATAGAAGGTGAAATGAAGAAATATGCAAGTGATAGTTCAAAATTTTAGGAAAAAAGGGGAAGATTTTAAGTAATCTGTTTTAAGAAGGAAAAAGCAGGGATTCATTCTGGTATGAATAGCAGTCATGGTATGAGAGGAGTCAATAAAATAGTAAAAAAAATTGGGGAGGAGGGAGTTCTGTTTAATTGTTCTAGAAGCTTCTCTGAACATTTACCAATCTAAGACTGTGCTAGGTACTCAATCAGAAAAGATATAGACCTTTCCTTGCCCTGGAGAACTCACATTGAATGGGAAAGCAGCAGTAAGGACTAGTTGAAAGCAGATGAGAGTGAAGCCACCTGTACCACGATGATTTTCAACAGTGTTAGACTTGAATAGAAGGACAGGAAGTTGACTTGGGGTCTGTGAAGACACAGGTTTGCTAATAACCTCAAGGGAACATTAATCTCAGTGTTCATGGTGGCCAGTAAAGGAAGTTGGTACATGGAGACAGTGAAAATAGTGTCCAGCAAGGAGTTACCATCTCCAAGGGAGCCATCAAGTTAGAGAACTTCTAAGTGATAAAGGGACTCTGGTTGTGGAAAGTGCACAGACACTGTGCAGGAAAATAGATGAGCAAGAAGTGCTGTGGAGATGTAATAAGGGCTTGCACATGTCATAATGTGATCTCAACAAAAAGGAGGGTACAAGGGTGGCGGGGAGTGGCTCCCCACAAAGTGAAGATAGACAAGTACAGCATATAAAGTACTGATCATCCATGAATGCCTCTGTATGGAGGAATTTTGATTTTAAAATCATCTCTATTTATATTGGTTTATCTTGTTGAGACACTGCTGTTTCAGAGTAATTTTGCCATGAACATTCATCGCTGTTTCTTAGCTCTTCTCTTCCTTGGCCTGTTCTCTACCTCAGGTAAGACTTTAGTAATAGAGCTGGGGATTTAGCTCAGTGGTTCAGCTGCCTGCCTTGCAAGCACAAGGACCTGAGTTCAATCCATGGTAAAAAAAAAAAAAATAAAAAAAAAAAAAAAAAAACCTCTACTAATAGTAAGGGAAGAGGTGATGCAAATACAAAGATTGTACAAAGTGACAAACTACCATACTTGACAATGTTTCTTAATAGGTGTTCAATAAACATTTGTTGAGTGAATTCACTGAAGAGATGAAATTTTTCCTTTGTAAATGACTCCTTGAGAATAGGATTTGGAGAATTTCAAGATTCCCTAAATCATATATAAAATTTCTTAGAATATCAGATCATTTTCAAGAAGGGAAATCTAGAGGTTATGTCCTTTTCCCCCACATTTTACAAATAATGATTTTGAGATTTTCAGTACAGATCCTCTAGCTACCAGTATGCTATGCAAATTTTATTTCCCCTCTCCTCTTTCTCTGCCTAATGATTTCTTAGAGTTTAACTATGAGCCTTACATGTGTTAATTAATAAATTTCTTCTTAAAAGTGCCTGACACATAGAAAATGTTCAAGAAATGCTAATGCTTATTATTTTCCATATTACTACTTTCATGACATTTTTAGCTTATCCCTTACAGTAATTTCTCCTTTCATTTAGAATACCTTCAAGTATTCTGGGCCTGGAATAAATTACAAAGTTATTAGATCTTAGAACTGTAAATACCCATGAAGTAATAATGGCCTGATAGGGTTAAGAATAGAATGGAAAAGGATGGAAGAGAGAGAGAGAATATCAGGAAGACAGAAATATTGTTGGTATGAAGGAGAGAAGAGGGGGGAGTTAATAATAGAACAGAAGTGAATAGGACGACTGATATAGAAACTTGTAAAAATGTGAATTTGAGGAAAGGGACCTGATATGGGGATGAGGCCCATGGAAATGATTTTAGAAAGGTTAACTGAACCGGCAGACATCCAGGTGAAGATGTGAGATTAGAAGGAAGCTTGTGGCTAAAGATAACCATTGAGAGACTTCCAAAGAAGAAAAAGAATTGTAGTTATGTGAATGGATTACTACTTCAAGATTCCCCCTCTCTTCTTTCTGTTTCTCTTGGGTGTGTTATGTTCTGAGGATGATGATGATAAATTCCATCTATTAGATGAAGATGAAGAAAACAGAGAAAATATCCACTCTTTTTTCTTTTCTTTTTACTCCTTCTTTTTCTCTTTATTTCCGTTCCCTCTACCTTTCCCTCTCTCTATATTTTTTCCTTATTCCTGATCATATATGGAAGCTTACAAATTGCACACAATGAGTTTTATTTTAAGCTAAATGATTAGTAAGAAGATTTAGGCAAAGGAAAATCAGTCCAAGTAATAGTAATTCAGAAAACTGATGATGTTATATTCTAGAATGAGCCCTAAGTGAGCTAGCTGAATACAGAGGGTACAGGAAACCTTTGTCATGGATTTCAACTAGAAATCGAATAGAAGAGGTCATTTTCTGAGAAACTGCACCCCTGGCCTTCACATGCCTAAAATGACAGGACATTCCACACGGCATGATATTCATCGATGAACTTCCAAAAGGTCCAGCCTTGGTGGCTTCCTGCAATGGTCCAATAATGGTGACATTCATTCTAAAGGAAGGTCATTTGGTCTTCTATACTGTTGGCCACACCTGCAGTCCCTGTCAGTCCCTTCTAAAATATATCTTTGAATATGATTTAAAACTATGTTTTTTCCTGCAGGCCATTCTCATCAATATTTTCCAACAATACTTTATATTTGAAATCTCTATTAGAACTTTGTGAAGATATCCACAAATAAATATATTCATATTTTTGTTGGTTTATTTGTTCATTTGTTTATTTTCAGAAACTGAAGATACTTATGAAGTCACTAGTGTCCTGGACTGTAAAAATCTAACATTGTGTAATTCTCAAAATGCAACTGGACACTGCTCTGATGCTAAAGAGGTTGGAATGTGCATCTTGCGTCTTAGGAAAACTCCAAAACAACAAACCTTAAAGAAATAGAAATTAAGAAGCCAAGATGATTGGCTCCTTTGCCATATCAATAAAATCCAAATTTCTCTTCCTCTAGTGACATACATCCATTTATTGACAGTTTAAACAACAGCTTACAAAAGAAATTTTGATGTTTAGGATAAAGTACAATGTGAATGGAGAATGACCATATCTTCTTCAGTTCCAACAAGTCAAGATATACATACATATTTGAGAAACCAAAAGATTTGTTCTCTTTGAGTTGTGGGAAAAAGTTTTAGGGTGCTAGAAGTAGGGGAGGGAATGATCAGAAGGAACAATTATGTGCAATTATACATTTATATACATATATTATATAGTTGGGGGCTCTGAAGAGAGAATGGCAGATAGAAAGAGGTTACTTTTATTATAGATTGTAAATAGAATCTTCTTCAGGTTTTTGGCAGCTTTTGGTAAAGATTTAACTTTAATTTTTACTTTCGATGAAATTCTTTGCTTGTAACATGTAGTGTTTGTATTGCAACCCCTGATTCCTTTCACAGACTACACAAGCCAAATACCTTAACCAAACCAGACCAGGTAAAGTGGGAAAGTGTGAGTCCATGCCTGGTCAAACATTTCCCAAATCTATTACACCAGCTTCCTTCTGAAACTGGTCTGTTTTGAGGAAAACCAGTGGTTGAAAAATTCTACTTGAGAGGTAGAAAAGCTAGCCTACCTATGCAGAAGCATGTGCATTTTAATTGGGAAGTTTGTTGCTAGTAGGTGAATATAGACTAGAATGAAGAATATGGGCCAGCCCGGCAACTGCTGAGAGGTAGAAAGAAGTTCACAGGTGCTGCAGGTCTAAAGCAATGAAGGAGGGCCAGGGAGGCAGCCAGGAGGGACCCTGAAGGGAAGAAAGGCCTTAACAGGCCTCCACCTGAAGTCACAGGGTTGAGAAAGCAAGGGAAGTATAGGTTGTGCAAGTGAAAAACACAGCAAGGCAAAGATGATTTGCCCTTTATTTAATAGACTGGAACAGCAATTGTGTTAGTGATGTTCTTAAAACAAAATCATTGCTTGACTGTTGAAGAATTCTCCTTCTGTGACGTAATTGTTATGTACTGAATAAATTCAGGGTGGCATCTGCAAGCCCAGCTTTTAGGGTGCTGGTGGGGACAGCCCACTGTTCCTTCTCCGACCTTCTTCCCCTCCCCCAGGTGAGCTAGGACCCTTTGTGACACTGCAGGGGGAAGTGCCCACAGTGGGGATGTAACAATGACCCCACCCTACCTCCACCCCACTCCCCACTCCCAGTGTTATGCACTCCAAACTAGGCAGATTCCAACTCCTGCTTTCTGAACTCCTGGGAGTTAGATGTCCAAGTCTCACAGCTGCTAGGACCCCGGTCCTGGTCCAGGCTTCTGGTGGGCGCAGACTGGACCTAGGAAACCAGCGCTGGCGAGGCTGCTCCCAGGGGCTGGAGAGGCACTGGCTCAGCCACTCATTCCACGCATTCCTACAAAGCCCTTTTTCCCCTTTGAATTGTGGAAATTATAGCTACAGTCCTCTCTCCCAATGACCTGTGTGCTTTTAAACGGGTACAGTGAAATGAGAGGTGATGTTTGTGCTTCCTACTGCTGTAAAAGAATAATTTCTAGCTGGGCTCGGGACTCCTCCGCAACACAATTTGCACTGTCTCTGGACCTCAGCTGTGATGTAAAATTCATTCTCCAATCTCTTACTAGAGAGATGAGACAAGAGAAACAGGAGCAGTAGGAGTGACAATTCTATAGCATATTTATTTGTTGGAGGGAGAGAGGGGACTGAATTTTATATGCACAGATTCACGTTTCACAGTGTGTGGACACAAACAAAAATCAGTAATAAAACCAGCCGTGCAAAAGGGTGATGGCAGCACCTACAATGCTTAGTCAGTTGCCCATGTGACTTAGGTGTGGTATCATCTGTGTACAGATGGAGAAACTGAGGCACCTATAGGGTTAAATAACTTTCTTGGGATCTTGGACATTGTAAGGAGGTGGATACTGGGATTCAATCCAAGCTGTCCACTTCTACAGCACAAGCCCTTACCCTCTCTCCAAAGCAAGCATCTCTAAGCAGGAGTCTAACTTGAAGGTATAAACTTGAAGCAACAAATGTATCCTGACACCTGTTGGACCAAGTTCATAGCAGGCAAAGCCAACTAACTTGATTCAGTGAAAGTGGAGTCCTTTAGTTTTTATAGAAGTAGACATGTTGTCCTTTTAAGTCTGTAGTCAGCCAGAAGTAGCAATAGGATTGTGGATAAGATACACAGGAGAATCTATTTAAATCATGATTCATGGGGGGTGGGGGTGGCTTATAGCCTATAATATCTATTATGATCCTGTGATTGACTTTTAAGAAAAACAATCGCGTGCATCAGCAAAAATGTTATAAGTTGTAATGAGAGCTGATCTAGTCATTAGTATTAGATAGGGATGTCAAAAGGCTTTGAATATTGAATTTACATTCACAAGTATGATGTTTTATTCTGGAATAACCAGAAAAGCGCATATCAATGCAGTTACAGGTGAATCTATGCTACTTGTGTCACCAAAAATATGTCAGGCATTACTTGTCCATTTTCCAAGCCACACTAAAATCATTAGTAAGACGATACTGAAATTCCTAACTAAATTTGACAATGCTATTATTGTGATCCTGTTTCACTGAGCTGCATCCTAGTAGTCCTTGCTGCCAGAAAGATTTGTGAAGGGCTCTGCCTCAACTACAAGGCTCAGCAGTCTTAGGATCTCATCAGAAGCTTTGCTCTTTGAATGAGGGTCTGAAATAATAACCATATTTTTATTTCAACTTAATTCAGCTATTTTACTGGGTATTTATTATGGTTTCTAAATAGTCTGAGTTTAAACACAGTTCTGTGTTCGGAAGTCTTTTGGTCTCATTTATATAGCAACACCATTTATGGTTCAGTAATGTAAGTTATTTCATATAGTCATCCGAGATAATGGGATAACATTTTATTACTCTAATTGACAAAGATCATATTTAGTACTGGTAAGGGGAAAGAAAGGTGGTGAAAGTGTCCTGAAAAGCTGTCCATATGGATCAAGAGACTTTAAGTGCTCTTATTTTTCATCATCTAAATCAATTTAATTAATGAAAAATGATCTTTTCCATAATACAGTTAATATATGGCATAAGGATTACAAATATAAGTGCAAGTTCTGGGATAAAGAATTTTGGATGATTGTAGTGGTAGCCATGAGGTTCATTCTTTAACGGATACAATTTTATTAGTAAAATTACCACCTCTACAACTTTCAAAAGAGTCAGAGAGGTAGAGTGATATAGGTGAGTCATATGAACTGTCAGTACAATATATGTAAATGTTCTCTCACTTAATATTCACTTTCTAAGTTTTACATAAGAAATAGGCATGTATAGAGTGAGAGAAAAGTGCAGTTATCATACTTTTCCCTTTCAGTTGAGATCTTGTTGCATCTGACCATGAATGTTCAAGCCCCCCACTTCTTATTTTCTACTGCTTCCTAAAGCTTTTCATCTGGCCCATAATGTCAGATATTTTCTCTCTGTGAAGACTTGTAGATTTATGTTTCCTGACAGCACAGCCAACTTACTTATTGACACTTTTACTTAAATCTCTTGAGGATAGTAGTCCAAAATTAACTCATGTTTCTTTCCCTGGTTGACAGGTTTCCTATGTCATTCCTATACTGAAGATACTTGAATGACTTCAAGCTCTTAAAATGAGGCTCTGACATAGTAACACTAAGGGGGAATATCAACTTCTAGAATCACTCTGATTGAGCTAAATGATTTATGTTGTTTCCTATTTTAGGTTATTGAACATCATAGTGATCTACTGGACATTCTAAACAAGTGCAAATATGCCAGTTATCTGACCTTGGCATTCATTAGCCCAATGTAATTTTTTAATTTCTTGCCAAAGAAACTTGTTATGAATAGTAATAACATGATTGATCCTTGAAATAGAGTTTATCTTCTGTAATTAAAACTACAAAGTCTCTATTATGATTCTTATTATTGAGTTTTGTTGATGACTTTATTATCCCAAGAATTATTGTGGGGTAAATAAAAAGTAGAGTTCTTTTATTTCTAATTCAGGATCCAAACTACATGAGTTATGTGATAACTCCCCCCTTAAGTGATTTGTGCAGCATCCTTTTGTTGAATAGAACAGAATGGAAAACCCAAATTAACCTCCTGAGCTCACAGTTTGTGGAGTGTGATGATGATGATAAACACAGAACCAACAAAGTAGTTCTGGTTCTCCAGAGCAGTGCTTCTCATCAGGGGCTGTGCAGTCCTTGGACCCTGAGAACTGACACAAATTCTGATGCCCAGGCTATACATCACCAGCTCTGGGTGTGTAATCTAGGAAGAGTGGTTTTAAATCTCTCAGGTGATTTCAATGGGGAGTAAAGTTGGAGAATTAAGTATCACTTTGTTGATGAGTTTCATTCTTTGAAACCTTGGGAAAAAATTTTTAGGATATAAGACTGAGTCTATTTACAACAAATGCAGATTTTCATGGGGACATCAGAAAAGCAGATTTTGGGTTTTTAAAAATTCTGTTTCATTGGCTGAAAAGTGAAAAAGAAAGGATGATGTGATTTGTAGGCAAGGGTAATAAGATTCTTAATTGTGATACTTAAAAGCCCAATTTCTTAGACTAGAGGAAGGAAACATCTGAGAAAACAAACTTCTTTCATGGCAATCTCTGGAAACATGCTCATCACGGTGCCTCAAGTATGAAAAGAAGTCTTTTTTTAGCCTGTTTTTCCTGTGAAGGGACTAGGAGTGTTGATTTTTAGAAGCACTCACCTTTTTTTGGCTCTAGATGATTTTCATTTATTCACATCTTCAGGATAGAATAACTTTTCTGATTAACATTTGTTTCCTCTCAAAGATATTGAAGAGGTAAAACTACAGTTACATCAAGTGCTTGAATGTTCATCTCAAGGGCTGATTCTGAGAATCCTCTATGATGACACCCTCAGTTTTGCAAGCGGCACTCATTCCAGCATCTTGGTGTAGTTAGCTCCTCACAGAGCTAACCCACCCATTGCAAGCTGTATGGCAGAGAGAGGCATTTTCATGCTTAAGAGATGTGATTGGTATTCAGAACCTTACTGGAACAAATCATAATGTAAAGCTGAAATTAGCCCCCAGACATGCTGAAGTTAAGACTCTTCCCCACCTTGGGCCAGCACATTGGTTTAGACAATTTTAACAACTCATCTTCTAAACCATGAATTACTAGTACTTAGAGGTTTTGAATTTCCCTACCATTATTAAATACCATAAATTCTGTTGGTTTCATTTTTTAGGAAAGAATAACAAACTTATCTAAATTTATGAGGCAGCATGTATTTGGAGGGTTTTTGAACTGTTCTGAAGCTGTAGTTTTAGTGAAATTCAACATTCTTTGCAAGCACTTTATTATCATAAATACCGTTCCAAGTATGTTGGTGGCAACAGTAGTTGATGAAGATATAAATAAAAATGACAAATGCCATGTCTAAATAAAAGAAGTTATTAGCCAGAATTATTTTGAATATTACCAAAATTACATCAGGCATGACTGCCATTTGAGTAAATGTTCATACCTCAAGAAACCCTGTTTGTTGATTTGTAGGTCAGATTTAGAGTCCTTGCAAGCTGATTTCTGATTCCAGTGAAAAGGGATATTTTTCAGAAATCAGAGTTGTCATTTGTGAACCCTTAAAGAGTTAACCTATCATTCATTCATACCTATCATTCATACCATTTTTAGGCCTTGGTTACAAATCTATTACAAGTTTTCATAACTATTTTCTGAATTAGTTTATATTTTAGCTTGAACTGTAACTTACAGTATGGGAAATGAAAATTTATAAGTAATAACTCTCTCAAATAACAGTGTTTCCATTTTATGACTTAATGATACTTTTAAAATTTTTATTTTAATCAGAGTAATGTTTTAAGCCAAATAATGCTGTAAGATTTTTATGAAACAAAAATGTAGCCCTCAGATGTACCCCACCCCAAGCTTGATTCCAGCTCCTAGTCTTTTAATGGTTTTCTTCTGGTATTTATTACTATACTTCTCAATAATGTGTTCATATTGCTATTATAGGTATAATATATTGGAAGATACTAGAAGATGACGTTTTCACTTTCTAACATCATGTATCTCAGACAGATTATCACACACACATATATACACAAAAATGGGTGTATGTCCCCTTCTGCATCTCAAGGTTATTTTTCCATAATTTTGGTTAAGTCCATAACAGTATGTATCATGACACAATTATTTTCACAAGTGAATCACACATAGTATATAATCATTACATTTCCTTTCTTGAGCAATTTATTGTTTTCCTTGGACTTAATCATAACTTGTTTCTTGTTCACTCAGTTAGCTATTTTTTTTCAAAACACTTAGCATATGACAGACACTGTGCTAAATATTTTATGGGGTATTGACAATTTTTGCCCTTTTCCTGTGAGGTAGATATTATTAACACTCACATTTTATACACTAGGCATCTAAGAAACAGAAAACACGAATAATTTGACCAGATCATGAAGCCTGTAAGTGGCTAACTTAAGATTAGAATCCACATAGTCTGACTTCCCTTTTCCACCAGAGAGTACAAACAAAAATCAAAGTTTTTAAGGCCAGTAGCTTGAGAGAAGAGTAGTATTATTAATGCTAATGAAAGAATCAGATAAATGATCCAAAATATGTTTTTCATGGCAAATGGAGAATAAAGGAAATTATAAATTTCATTTTGGATGTATCAGGCTATATGAACATCTCCCCTATTAAGCACTGGACACACATGATTAGACAGAAATTTACACTGGGAATTTGGATTGGACAATCTTTAGTATAGAAAAAGAAAGTTAATAAATGAGAAAGTATGATTTCTTTAAGCAAGTGAATACACAAAAATGAAGAAAAGATAGGACTGAACTTTATGGTAAATATATAGTTAAGGTGGAGAGAAAGGAAGAAAAACAATCATCAGAAAGATATAGTTATTAAGATAGAAAGAGAAGAAGTAAAGGGCTAAGAACCCAGCTATGAAAGACTTTCCAAAATAATGATCACAGCATGGAGAGAAAGGGAGGGATGGGTGATGAGTGAGAACAAACAGATATGGGTAGACGATGGTGTTCAATTTGGGTATGAGAGGTGTAGTTTGGTTCACAGTTTTTGAGGATTCAGTCCATGGTTGGCTAGTTTCAAGATAGTAACATCATAGTGAAAGGGCATGGTAGAGAAAAGCTGTTGACTGAAGCAGCTGGAAGCAGAACAGGGGAACACCACCAGAAAGGAGGGGTGAGGGACCAGTCTAAGGTCACCTCTCTATGACCCACCCAGAAACACCCTAAAATGTGTTTTACAATCTCCCAGGCTACTTTCAAGACAATCAAATTGATAATCTAGTTTAACCAACACAGGTGGTTATTGGTGACCTCTATGGCACAATTATAAATTGTGAGCATAAAGAGCAGTATATAATGCCATATTTTATTTTGTCTTCCTTTTTTAAAATTTTTGTTTCATTTCAAATATTTTATCATTTATTTGTTTTGGATAGACAGGAGTAAATTATTACTTGTCCTCAAAGTATTTCTGGGCCAAACCTCTGAAATCTTGCCAGAACTTAGGTACCAGCAAAGTCAGAGATCCACAGAAAGTTAGAAATGAGAAGGACCTCAAGACTTCATCCTGGTTCATTTCATTTTACTCATGAAGAGACTGAGGCTCAAAGTGAACAAGAAATTCCCACTGAAAAACCACCAAGATGAGCCTGGAGATCTGAGATGCTCCTTCTGAAGCATCTCTGTGTGGCTTTGAAAATAAACATAGCATCAACTAAAAGCCTTATATTCTTTCTGATTTCAATTTATCTCTAATCTCAGCATGGAGGGAGTCTAGACCAAGTGAAAGAAATTTTTTAAAGTCTTTCACTGTTGAATCAGAATGTTGAGCTATGTCTGGATTGTCTGGTCCAATGTGTTAGGTGCCTTGTGGACTCTATATATGTAATGAGGCCAATTTAATGTCAAATGAGACACATGTTTTTTCTGGAAATAAATATTTCATCATCATTGGAATGGTCTTTTTTTTAATGGTACTGGGGAAAATGAAGCTACTTAATTCATCTGTGACATTACTTCAGTGGCAGAAAAGACTGCTCTTTTATAGATTGAACTTAGTCCAAAGCTTACTACTTAAAACCAAAAAGCCATTTTTATCTTTCACCTCTATGGGAGTAATTGTCATTTAATAATAGCTCTCCAAAACCTGAATCTCCACAAGAAAACCATACAGCAATTAACAAATACTGCAAAGATTACCTCCATACTAAAGGCAAATCTAGGGAGCTATTGCTTAGAATTTCCAAAAATGTGCATGTTGTACGATGGTTCCAGCAGTGGTATGTGACATACACATATAATACAAAATATATTAACTACTCCAACCCAGGAAGCAACACACTGCTCAACTAACATCAGGCAGTACCATAGATCATTTTTATGAATAAGTTGCTTTGTTTTTAAAATTTTTATGATTAGCTATTACATATTACTCATCAATAATTTGGGAAACAAAGAAAATACAAATCCCACCATCCATGGTACCTTTTGCTCACCCTAAAGCTTTGATATCACTCTCAAATATGTAAGTGAAAGAAACTTCTGATAAGAAGAAAATTTTTCTTCTTTTCCCTCCAACAGCATAAGCTTAGGGAGATGAAAGCCCTTCAGAATGGTCCTCAATGTCATTTACTTTTATTGATTATTACTAATAATAAATTTTGTCTCTGAGAGCTTAGCATGTGTCAAGCACAAGGCAAAGCTCTGCACATGAATTACTTTACTTAATCTTTCCAAGAAACCTGGAGGCTGGCACTCCCCCCATAACTTATTACAGGTCAGTCACTGACAGCTCAGAGTTTACACTGTGTGCTGAAGGTCGTGCATCTGGTAATGGAATTAAGATTCAAGCTCAGCCCTCAGACATAATTAAGCAACAGCTACTTTTATTATGAAGTGAATAGAGAAATGGAGAGAATTTGCTGAGCTTCTGCCTCATGTAGTTCACTGTACTGGGCATTTCACATCTTAATCTCTTTTCTCATCCTCACAAGTTCACCAGGTAAATGTTTGTGACTTAGAAATGTGGAAACTGTGGCTTAGGGGGAAGTGAACACCTTCATGAAAATCACTCAGCTACTTTCTCTGTCTCCAATGCTGTCATTTCAATTTGATTACACGAGATTATTTTTACATCTATTTTCCCTACACAGATTTATGAGATCAAAATTTGTCCATTTTGTTAATTTGTACAGGACAATGCACAAATTCAATCTGAAGGTATCTTAGCATTACAGATTCCTGCTGACTCAGATTTTGAGCTCCAGTTTGGAGAATTCCACCAGAGACTAAGCATAAGTTTAATGGCTTGCTTTTATTAATGATTAATCTCAATTCAAACTAAACTAGAAAGAATAGAATTGACACTTTAATTGCAAAGAGATAACATTTTGAAAACATGTAAGAGGAATTCAAGCATATTGCAGAAATATTTTCAACCCAAAAGGCTCATTTGCCAATTAAATAATGAATGAAAAAACAAATAGGTTTTTCATATCGCTTAGAGTACTTTTTTGAATTTTTAAAAGAAATTATAAATAGTGGAGAAAATGGTGAGAATCCTAATTTAAGAGTAGTGTTATAGTTTATTTATGCAGTCAAGAAATGTCAATTAGTCTATTATTCTAGGTATTAGAGAAACAGGAAAAAGGGAAAATTTCTACTCTCCTTATTTATTATTACCTTAGTGAGTTTACATAGACACCAAAAGCATAAACCAGTGGATAAATAATACACCAGATGGTGACATGTGCTGTGCAGCAATGAAGGAGGCAATGTAGGAAAGGTGGTGTGGTACAGGGGAGGTGACTATTGTAATAGAGAGGTCAGAAATCTTCCTAAAATGCAAAGTACACAATCCCTACCTTCTAATAATGATGTAAGAATGTGAGATAAAGTATTCAAATCCCCAGTGCTACACAGAGATGATGCTATTGTTATATTTTATAGATGCGAAAATGAATGTGGCTTAGTGAGGCTGAGTTCATTCAGTTACTGCTGATTGGCAAAGTCATGATTTGAACTCAGGTTTTCTAACTAGAATCTGTGATCATCCCATTTCTCCTCGCTGTTTCCCCTGGACATGATCACACTTACAGGAAAAACAGCCATTGCAGATGTTATTCACTTGTGGATGAGCCCAAAATAAATGTTTATTTTGTATTTTCACAAATTTTCTTGTGATACATTTCTTTTTGGGAACCATATTTAATGTCACTTACAATTTTGCTCCTGTTAAAATTATTTGAGGGATTATAATCTGCAAGATGTGAATTGGTTTATATTAATGTGTAGCTAATATTACCATTTCTTTTGTAGCCTCTTGGGCTTTCACCTTGTTTTTAAAATCTGAGTGAATTTACAGAAAGTACATTTGGAATGAAGGCATGAGTCAGCCCCAAAGGGACTGCAAAAGTCCTGGGAGTAATCTTAGAGAGTCCTGTTAAGACAAGTAAATGTGATTATTTGAAGTAAGCAACCAATTATGCACATGCCATTATGATATAAAATATTGTCAGATTGCTGTGAGGAATTTTTATGTGCAGCAATTCTAGCTGATTGTTAAATTTATCTTAAGCATTATACCACCAAAGAAGCAATAAAGAGAAAAATAGTTTAGTATAAGTAATCAGGCTAAAGATTACTTATGAAAAGTAGGCTCTATTGCAAGGAAAAAATCATATCCAATATAACTGAGAAACATACAGTTTCATCAAAGAAGTAGAACTATTAAGAAAAGTAAAAAAAAAGTTTTGCTAATAATGATAGAATGCAAATTAAGACAAAATAACTTGGAGATGGTAAGAACACCTCAGTGCCCACTGGCAACCAGCTTAGCTGTGCATGGGCTGAGAGGTCCCTGGCCATCTGGAGCCCCACTCCATCTGGCTTGCCATGCCCACCTGCTAACAGCTTAGCCCCGCAGGCTCCTGCAACCCCTGCCCCCCGCTATCCCCCCACCTCTGGCCTCCTGCCTGTGCTGCTACCTGGTTCCACAATACAGAGGCACAAGGGGGCATAAAGGCCATTGTCCTGAGCTGCAGAAGTGAACAACAGATAGAGGGCCTCTCTCAGGCTCCTTGATGAAAACTGAAGCCCACTGGAAAAGTAAAGAGAAGCTTTGCAATAAAGGCACACCAGACCACCATACTTGGTAAGTTGGAAGGATCATCACCTCCCATTGGAACCTGGACTATCTTCAGAGGAAGGGCAGCTGGAACCTGCAATAGAACCTTGGAGAGTTCAACCCTGCAGGAGGACAGGGAGCTCATCTTGGAACTTGCAGCCAGAAATCTGCCTGAATTTCAAGGTTCTGCAACTGGCTTGCTGAGACTCATTGACTTATATCTGCACACTGCTCCCCATGTTGTCTATTGTGACAGAAGAGACATACCCTGAAGGAGGCCCTTCATTTATATTTTTTATTTGTTATTTTTATTTTCAAAATTATTATTAGTATTTTTTTTCTTATTTATAATTGTTTTTCTCTTTCTACTATTTTCAAATTTTTATTTTTCTCTTTTTTCTTTCTTTTCTCTTTTCTTTCTCATTTGCTCCCTTGCTGTCCCACATTGTTCTTCATCTCCCTTTGTGTTCCTGTTCTGGCCCTAATTTGTTTTTCTTCTTTATTTTTCTTTTCTTCTCTTTTTCCTTCTCTTGCCTGTGTCCTCTGACCTCACTGCTAACCTTCCCCTATCCTTCTACCTACCTATCCTTCCCTTCCCAACTCCTTCTAACTCCCCATCCCGAAGGGTAAAGTTGCTATATTGAAGAGTTTATTCACTGTACACATATGTTGGATTGACCCTTAATTTTGATTTAATTCATACAGTTGAAGGTGATAGATTAATAACTACCACAAATTGTCATTTTCTAAGATGTACTTGATGCTATGGTGTTGCTGATTGTATCACTTGGGCTAAGGTATTATGATTGATCTAATCAGTTGTCCTTCCTGCTATGATGAAAATGAGATAGCCTCAGAGCCATTGGAGACTCAAAACCTAAAGACCAGCTATATCTGGAAGATACTTCTAAGAAGCAATCATTACATAAGGGTTCTAAATACATCAACAAAGATACTTACAATAAGCAGCTTCAAAGTTTCAATTCAGGAATTAAACCAAGGACAGTGACAAAAACAAAAATGAGAAAACATTTAAGCAAGGCACAAACTCAGACTTCCACCCCCAAAAAAGGCAAATTCTGGGGGAAATGAGGTGGAAAAGTCTGATAATCAACCACCTGGACACCCTGAATTGATAGCGCAGGAAGTAACAAAACAGATGAATGAGTCTCTAGAAAAATTCAAAGCAGAAATAATCTCCCAGATAACTACAGAGATGGTGAGCAGAGTGAAAGACATAAGAGGCTCTAGAACAGAAACAGATTAAAAAAAAATAGATGAGCTCAGAAACATGCTGGAAGCCATGAATGCCCAGCATAAGAAAGAAATGGAAACCATGAAACAGATTCAAACAGATATCCAAGAGATTAAAAACTTCATTAAAAGTATGCACAGCAGATTAAGGGAATGTGAAGATAGAATATCAGATATAGAAGACAGGATTGTGGTTCAGAACCATGAAAACAGAGATTTCTTAAAAATAGTAAGGAAGCATGAGAAATCAATCCAGCAGCTGCTGGATGATGCACAGAACAATAGCATAAGACTGATAGCAGTCCATGAAAAAACAGGAGAAAGTAAAATTGACATTAAAAACTGTTCACAGAAATAATACTAGAAAACTTCCCAGACAAAGGTGGAGAATTGGACATACAAATAAATGAGGCATATAGAACTCTAACTACCCACAATAAAAAAAAATTTACAGCTAGACATATAATAGTCACAATCCCAGAAACCCAACAGAAGAACAAAATCCTACAGGCAGTTAGAGAAAAGAAACAAATCACCTACAAAGGAAAGCCCATCAGAATCACAGCAGACTTCCCAACACAAACCCTCAAGTCAAGGAGAGCCTGGAGTGATGTATTTCAAGCCCTAAAAGAAAATAACTTCAAACCTAGACTGATGCATCCTGCAAAATTATCTTTCAAAATCAATGGGGAAATTAGATACTGCCACGAAAAAGAACACCTGAGAAATTTCATGAATGCAAAACCAGCACTCCAAACAATTCTAAACAATATCCTAGAAAAAGACAATGAAAGTCCCAACTCTAGGAGGCCCAACAGAGGGAAGCCACCAGGCAAGGTAAGAAACTAAAGGGGAAGGGGGAGAAAATAAGAAATAAAAAAGCCAACAACAGTAAAACATCATGACAAGGATGAGTCCATATCTATCAATTATAGCCATCAATGATAATGGTCTCAATTCACCAATCAAAAGAAAGAGACTGGCAGAATGGATTAAGAAGCAAAATCCAACAATATGCTCTATACAAGAAACACACCTAACTCAAAAAAAACCTTCATAGACTGAAAGTAAAAGGATGGAAGACAGTTCTCCATGTGACAGGAACCCAGAAAAACGCAGGCAAAGCCATCTTATTAGTAGACAAATTAGATTTCAACCCAAAACTTATTAAGAGAGACAAAGATGGTCACTACATCCTTGTGAAGGGAATAATCCAAGAGGAAGAGATGACAATCCTAAATATATATGCATCAAATATGAATGCCCCCAACTATACAAAACAAATACTAATGGACATGAAAAACCAAATAAGCACTAATAAAATTGTAGTGGGAGACATCAATACTTCACTATCACAAATAGACAGATCATCTAAACAAAAAATTAACAAGGAAATTCTAGAACTGAAACAAGCTATTGAACAAATGGACTGAATAGATGTTTACAGAGTGTCCCACCCCCCAAAATCAGAATACACATTCTTTTCAGCTGCACACGGGTCATTCTTCAGAACAGACCACCTGCTAGCTCATAAGACATGCAGAAGTAAATGCAAAAGAATTGAAGTTACCCCCTGTATATTATCAGACATTAGTGTAATAAAATTAGAGATCAATAACATAAGAAAATACAAAACCCACACAAAAACATGGAAATGGAATAACACTCTCCTGAAAAACCCATAGGTCACAGAGGAAATTAAAGAAGATATTAGACAGTTTCTGCAAGTAAATGATAGTGCCAATACAACATAAAGTAATCTATGGGGTACAATGAAAGCATTTCTACATGAGAAATTCATAGCAGTGAATGCCCATATTAGGAAAACAGAGAGAACTCATATAAATAACCTAATGCAGAACCTCAAGCTCCTAGACAAAGAAGAGCATAACAAACCCTAAGCTCAGGTGAGAGTGGAAATTATAAAGATCAGAGAAAAAAATCAATGCAATGGAGACTAAGAGAATGATACAAGAAATTAATGAATCAAAGAGTTGGTTTTTCAAAAGAATAAATAAAATTGATAAACCTTTAGCCAACCTTATCCAAAAAAAAAGGAAAGAAAAGGCTAAAACCCATGCATTTAATAATGAAAAAGGTGAAATCACAACAGACCCAACAGAAATCCAAAGCATTATCAATACCTACTTCAAGAACCTGTACTCTAAAATGGAAAAAACAGAAGAAATGGAGAGATTCCTAGATATGTATATGAATTGCCAAAGTTAAATGAAGAAGGTATAGACGTTCTAAACACGGCAGTTACAAAGAGTGAAGTTGAAAATGTAGTAAAAGATTTACCAATGAAGAAAATCCCTGGTCCTTATGGCTTCACTGCTGAATTCTACAAGACATTTAAAGAAGAACTATCCCCATTCCTCTTTAAACTCATCCAGGAAATTGAAAGGGAAACAGTACTTCCAAATTCATTCCCAGAAGCAAGTGTTACTTTGGTTCCAAAACCAGGGAAAAACACAACCCAGAAAGAGAACTACAGGCCAATCACCCTAATGAACATAGATGCAAAACTCCTCAACAAGATACTGGCAAACAGAATACAGAGGGTCATCAAGAAGACCATACACCCTGATCAAATTGGATTTATCCCAGGGATGCAAGGATGGTTCAACATTTGTAAATCAATAAATGTAATACACTACATTAACAGAACCAAGGACAAAAACATTATGATCATCTCAATAGGTGCAGAAAAAGCATTCAACAAAATCCAACACCCATTCATGATAAAATCCCTACAGAAAATTGGAATAGAAGGTCTTTATCTTAACCTGATTAAGGCTATCTATGAAAAACCAACAGCCAACATCATGCTAAACTGAAAACTTTCATGCTAAAATCAGGAACAAGACAAGGATGCCCACTATCACCACTCCTGTTCAATATAGTTCTGGAACCATTAGCTGCAGGAATTAGAAAAGAGAAAGAAATAAGAGGAATAAAGATAGGAAAGGAAGAAGTTAAACTCTCATTATTTGCTGATTATATGATACTTTACATAGAAGACCCAAAAAGCTCCACCAAAAGACTTCTAGACTTAATTGACAGATTCAGTAGAGGAGCTGGATACAAGGTCAACACTCAGAAAACAATAGCCTTCTTTATACCCAAATAACAGACTCACTCAGAGAGAAATTAGGGAAACAATTCCTTTCACAATAGCATCCAAAAAACGGAAATATCTAGGAATCAGTCTAACAAAGGAAACAAATACCTCTACACTGAAAACTACAGAACTCTGAAAAAAGTGATCAAAGAGGATATAAGAAAATGGAAAGACATCTCTTGTTCCTGGGTAGGAAGAACGAATATCGTGAAAATCCAAAACTGCTATATAGATTTAATGCAATGCCAATTGAAATTTCAACAATATATTTCACAGAACTAGAGAAAACAATCCAAAAATTCATTTGGAACCAGAAGAAACTTAGAATTGCAAAAGCAATTCTAAGCAACAGAGACATGGCAGGGGGTATCACAACCCCCAATTTGAAACTATACTACAAAGCTACTGTGATAAAAACAGCATGGTACTGGTAAAGGAATAGACCCATGGATCAGTGGAATAGATTAGAAGATGCAGAAACAACTGCAGACACACTCAGCCACCTCATCTTTGAAAAAGGAGCCAACCACCCTCATTGGAGGAAAGATAGCCTCTTTAATAAATGGTGTTGCAAAAACTGGATTTCAACCTGCCAGAGATTAAAACTAGACCCATGCCTATCACCATGCACTAAACTAAGATCGAAGTGGATTAAAGATCTAAATATTAAGACAGGAACACTAAACTTGCTTGAAGATAAGTTAGGTAGAACTCTTGAAGACACTGGCATAGGAAAAGACTTTATGAACAAAACCTCAGTGGCATGGGAGCTAGCACAAAGAATCAACAACTGGGATCTCACCTTATTAAAAAGCTTCTGCAAGAGAAGCCACCAACAGAGCTAAGAGACAACCTAAAATGTGGGAAAATTTTTTTAGCAGCTGTACCTCAGACAAAGGTCTACTATCTAGAACATATAAAGAATTGAAAAAAATCAGACCCCCCAAATTCAAAGACCCAATTCAAAAATGGGCATCTGAAATGAACAGACATTTCTCAGACAAAGAAGTAAAAGTAGCACATAAACATATGAAAAAATGTTCAACATCACTGGTCATTTGAGAAATGCAGATGAAAGCAACACTGAGATTCCACCTCATCCCAGAAAGAATGGCTGCTCTCAAGAAATCAACCAATAACAAATGCTGGTGGGGATATTGCGAGAAAAAAACCCTTTTCCATTATTGGATAGGAGTGCAGACTGGTGCAACCACTGTGGAAATCAGTATGGAGATACCTCAAAGAACTAGGGCTAGAGGTCCCATTTGACCCAGCTATTCCCCTGCTGGCTATCTTCCCAAAAGAATTAAAAGAATCATACCACAGTGATATATGCACATCCAAGTTTATATTGGCACAGTTTGTATGCAAAAGCTTGGAAACTCCCCAAGTGCCCATCAACTGGAAACTGTATAAAGAAGATGTGGATTTTTATAAAATGGAGTACTACTCAGCTATAAAGAATGAGGAACTAGAGATATTTATAACTAAATGGATGCATATTGAGACCATACTCTTAAGTGAAATAAACAGGACACACATGTGTAAATACCAAATAGTTTCTCTAGTGTGAGAAACTGGAAGTGTAAATAAGTATTAAAATGAATAATTGATAATTTGAAATAGGAAGAAAAGGTCCAAAGAGGTAGGGGAAGGGGGAGTGGAAGGCGAAAGGATAGAAGGGAAAGGAAAAATCATGAGAAGAGAAAAAAATGGAAACAAAGTCTATGTAAATAGGGAAGGGTGGAGGAGGTGAAGGGTGCACAGGAAATGGGGAAAAAATAAGAACCAAGATATATCATGTACAGGTACAAGCACCAAATGATAAATGTAAACGTATTGCATACCTAAAATGTACCAATAAAAGACTTTATGTGAAAAAAAAGATAAAATAACTTGTCTTACAAATTAAATTAATTAAAGTATATTGTTTAGAAGATATCATGAAAATGATACTTTTATATCTTGCAAGTAAGTAGACAAATTGGTGCAACTGTCTTAAAAATGATGTGCAATATGATTCAAAGCCATTAAAAAGATTTCTAATATATTTTTTCTAGTGAGTCAATTTATAGAAATTTTATTCTAACTGAAAAGTAAACTAAAACCAGGAGAGGAGTGGTTGAAGAAGGTATTCATTTCAGCATTATCTACAACAGCAAAAATAACATATGAAACCTTAGCAGACAAATTAGAGTGAATATAGTTGGTAGACAATTGTGCTACAAATACAAATCATAATAGTGAACAAACATCACATTGCAACATATGGACATCTTAATCAGAATTTCAAGTGAAAATGATTATATGAAGTAGAAGGTAAGATATTATAGCTATACACAACTGCATATATAATGGTTTGTAAGTTATTTTCTTTCTTTTTTTTTTTTTTTTTTTTGTGGTACTGGGGATCGAACTTGGGACTTGATGATTGTGCGGCAGGCACCAGAACCACTGAGCTAAATCCCTGGCAGTTTGTAAGTTATTTTAAGATAATTGACCTACAGATTTTTCCTTTTGTTTTCCCAAATACTCTGCAATGTCTTTAGAATGATTTAATAACAAAATATTTAATTTATAGAATATCAATAGTATTCTTTCCTTATTTCCAGAATGACTGTGATATTTAATAACAAAATACTTAATTCATAGTATGTCAATAGTATTCTTTCCTTCTCTCCAGAATGACTGTGATGTTCACTATAAATATGCAACTTTTTTATGCACCAATATTTTCAAGAGTGGCATATTCTCCTACAGTACGTGGTAAAGCACATCATTTCTAAATTGGGCCAATATTAATTTTAAAGCTAATAAACCTGTTTTCTTCATGAAAATAAATTTCCACTAAAAAATTTACTCTTAACACAAGCAGTAAACAAAGAATGAACCATTGTTTTTAAATGAGAAATTCTTCCTATATTCAAATATTTTTATAGATTCATAACTCAAAAGCAATCTGATTGATGAAAGCACTGGAATCTTAAAAATCCATTGAGGTGGCATCAGCATATGTCTGGGAAACACTTGGACCTAAGGTTCAAAGGCAGATCTACTGTTGATGAGAGATCGCCAAGTTTTCACCACTTAGGAAAACCATCCTAACTGTGCCGAGAGAGATGAACGAAATCTAAGGCTTTTATTCCTTGGAAGAAAGATCAAAATCACTCTCTGTCTATTACCTCCTAGATTTTCTAATACCCATTTAGAGAGACACCCACATCTGTGGGTTAATGAGAGAGTGGGCAAATAGCTTTTGGGTTCAAACATTGACACTACACCTAGTTTCACATTCATGATCCTTTTTTCTAAAGCCAGCACCTTTTTCTCTGTTCCCCTTCTTAATTTATGCTTCCATCTTCCTGACATTTGCCTAAGAAAAATACCTTGGTGTTACTAGAGATTCCTCTCTCTTTATCCAAAGGCTATCACCCCTACATCAGCTGAAACTCTGAGGTGCTTCTTGAATGGAGTCCTGCTTTATTTCTACACCTAGAGTATTGTATTTGCTTTGGGGGGGGGCGGTACTGGGGATTGAACTCAGGACCTTGCGCTTGCGAGGCAGGCGACAGCACCACTGAGCTAAATCCCCAGCCCTGTCTTTGCTTTTCGATAAACTTCTTCCAGAGTTACCTTCCTCAAATAATATTAAAATTTTTTGTTACTTTCATATTTTAAAAAACTCTTTTGCGGTTCTTCACTGCCTGTAGTATAAATGTCTAAATTGTAATTTCAAAATTGAAAGCCAATTGCTGCTTACCTCTCTCTTACAGCTCTTATCTGATTCAATCACAGCAAATTGTTTTCAGCTCTTCAGGTCCAAAAGGCTTTTGCACAATTATAAACCTTGTCTTGAATATTATTTCTATACTACATCATGCACATGTGACCATTTTCTGCACAAATCTGTCTCCCTTACTAGCTGGCAAGTCACTTACTAGCTGGCAAGTGAGGATGACATCTTGTACATCACTGTATATCAAGGAGCTAATATATCATAAGGACTAAAGATACATTAGGTGAGCAAGTGAATGATTTAATGAAACCTGTAGGGTAGAGTGCAGATTAAGCTGATATAATCCTTCCTAGAAATGACCCTGGTGTTCATCTGTGAAGAAAATTGGGAATAGGAGTGAGTGAGGGAGAGAATCTGTATTCCTGGCCCAGACTTAACCTGGAAGCAAAGTACTGAAGAATGTTCATAAAAGCTTCTAAAGCCAAAGAGGAGGAACATAAACCTTATATTATCTTTCCTATGACCTGTCATGGATAGCTTTCCTTATATCAGTTGCACAAATGTTGTTTTCAGCCAAGAACCTAAAGTAAAAAGATTCACATTATTGATGAGTGAAATTCAGTTTTTGACAGCGAAGTTGATGGCAGGGCTGACTTTCATCCATGAATATTAAGAGACTTAACTAACATACGTGCAATAACAACTGGAGGTGGACCAAATGCTATTCCCAGTGCTATTTTTTATCCTTAAAAATAGGATAAACAAAAGCTCAGAGATGTAAAAGTGTATCCCATATTTGAGGGATTTCTAATACTTTTGTTTGGTGGGAAAATAACATGTAAGAAAACAGTAGAGAAGAGGATTAGTAAATTTTGGGAAAGGGTGGAAGTACCAAAGTGGCCCCAAATATCTCTGCCTCCTGATGTAGCATGACCCTTAGATGTGACTAGAACTTGTGACTTGATTCTACCCTTTGGAATATGGAAAGGTGATGAGATGTAAGTTCCATAATAATATCACATTCTAGAACACTCTACCTTGCCAGCAGACTCACTCCCTCTCTTTAAAGTTGTCATGAATTCTCTAGCCACAGGAACTGAATGTTGCCACCTAATCCATGACCAGGAAAGTGAATTCCTGTCTAATTGAGTCTCAGATAAATAAAATGCAGTCCTGCCCCAGATCTTGATTGCAGATTTGGGAGGCTCCAAGAGGAAGACTTAGCTAAGTCATGCTCACATCGCTGACCCATAGAAACTGTAAAATAAAGTATGTTGTTTTAAACCACTAAGTAAGTGATAATTTCATATATAACAATAGCAAACAAATACTAATATTGGTATTTGGAAGTGAGATGGCACTATAACAAATACCTAAAAATGTCAGAATGGCTTTGAAGCCAGATCCTTAAGGTTTCTATCAGAAAGTCCAAAAAGTGAAAATCATGTTACTAGAAAATGGACGAAGTGAAGTCTTGTTATATAACAGCATTAATTTAGAGCAGTTATATGGAAAGAGCAGTTATTTCCAGCAGTTATATGGAAAGACAAAAATTATAATGGAAATTATTTCCAATCCAAGTGTTGAAGACACAACTAAAAAAATGAGAGGAAAAAGATATATTGAAGAAAGACACCATTAATAAAAGTAAGCAGGTCTTGATAATGTGTCCTTCTAGATGACAAAAGATGAGAAAATAAGAAAATTTGCTGTAAAGAAAAAGCTGAGCAGATCTCAGATCTGCTCAGTCAAATTATAAGGAGTTTAAAAAGTTTAAATTTGTTGTTCATTCATCTCAATAGGACCCAAAGACAGAAGAATTAGAAACAATCTGAGTGTGGCTCTTATTTACTACAATGAATACCATTGAAATACATGGGAAACCCAAAGCTTTTGAGAAGATCATTTCAGAGAAAATACTTCCAGCTTGGATGGAAAGGAAAAGACAGGGTACAAAATGAAAGGAAATTGTTGGACTCGCACTATTTTTCTGGCAGGAAGCAGACTGCTAAAACTACTTGGTACTATCATTTATGAAAAATGGAAGATACTCAAAGGCAGAACTAAGAGTCCAGAA
This sequence comes from Heterocephalus glaber, assembly GCF_000247695.1. The sequence goes on along the minus strand of NW_004624827.1, from coordinate 6,664,663 downwards.
GGAGAAGTTGAGAGCCACTGAAAATTATTTTCAGCCTTTGAAACATAAAGGAGCTAACTGTTGTCTAACTGAATGGATTTCTGAACTAGTAAGGACCAGTAATTCTCTTTTACCTCTGTGTGCCCACTTTGTAACAGTATGTCTGTAACAGTTGTCCCACACCCATCCTACCATTGCTTGTTGGGTATGTTAAGATAAATAAATTGTCTCTTTAGCTGCACAGGTCCACAAAGGGAGACACATTGTTCCCAGGGAATTATAATTAACAGTCATACGCAGAAGGCTCATCTGCACCTGGACCTAATTTAGATGATGAAAGTTCAGACTCTGAGCCAATGCTAATAATGGAATGATTCTATTGGGAATACTAGCAGGGGGGCAATATATTTTGCATGTGGAAGAAATGTGACTTATTGGTGAATAGAAGGTGAATTATAGCTGAGACTTTAAGCTGACCCCACTGATGCTTGTTTTCTTGTTGTAATCACCCCCTCCCCAAATGGATGTAGCATCTGTAAATTAATTCAAACCAATGGAATATGGCCAAGGTAATGAAATGTCACCCCCATGGTAACAGTATACTAGAATCTGTCTTGCTAACATACCCTCTTCTCATACACACACATCTTGTCATTTTTCTTTATAAATCCTGCAGCCACAAGGAAGTGAAAATGAATACTTTAATATCAATATGAGTGGGGAAATAGATCCTCTCTTAGTTGAGCCTTCAAATGAGAATCCAGCACTGGCCAGGGTCTTTGTACTGCAATAATTTGTAGTTCAGTAATCAATAATTGACACAATAACCAGAACTGAAAGCCCTGATAACCTCCACTTTTATTCTTAGTTGAACAGCTTTAACTACACAAACAGTTAAGATAATTACATTTCATGGGAAAACAATTAGGCTTTTTAAGCTTTTCTCAAAGTATTATTAATCTATGATCATTTTCTTTTCTATTGCTTCATAGATGTAAAGAATTATTAGAGCCCATTTTCCACTCAGAATCTTTTACTTTCTCTTTCTCTTACTCTAGCCCTTTTATATTAGCTGATGTTTGCCTTCAGTGTAAGCTATGTCCAAAGCCAATTCCCCTGGTCAGGTCTGAGGAAGTAGGCCCCTTATTCCATTAATTGCTTTTATATTACCCAGTAGCTCATTTTCATTTTTAAAAACTTTTCTGCTCTTTCTGTATGGGTGGGAATTTCAGCATCCTCTGTGGTACCCTCTTGGTGTTGAATTACAACCATCTCAACATGTCACATGATTGAATATTAATCAGAGTATTATATGCAATTATTATCCAGTATCCCCTAGGAAACAAAAATATAGGAGACTATAGAAAAATATACTTACTCTTGACATTCTCTTCATTGATTTAGGACAGATGAGAGAAGCAATAAAGGATGCTAACAAAGCTATTTCTTTGAACAATCTGAACCTGGTAGTTTGTCAAATTTTAATAGCAAAGTCAGTAACAAATAATGCTGCACTATTACTATAGTTATTTCTTTTATAATCTATGCTTGATTATTTTTAACATATTATAATCACTTGTCCATATTTTATATACATCTATGCTGCTGTATATTTCCTTGATTCGTTTGTACCTCAGTGGCAATTGTGCTTCTTAGAATATAAGACAGAAATTTAGGACGACTTGAGTAAAAATATTTTACTATAATCAATAACTCCATTCTATATTATATTCACTTCTGTACATCATCCCTGTATCCTTATGCCTTAAAAAAATTCACTTTTTATCAGTTATTCAGGCAAATTGATTAAGTGTGGCATAAACATTTTTAGCAATTTTTATCAAAGGTATATGCAGTTTTCTGAAAAGAGCAGAGTTAATGAATGGGAATGCATGGACTGATTGTAATTCCAAAGGTAGAGAAGCCTAAAAAGTATCCATTCTGATCTTCTAATTTTTCATATGAGGAAACTTAGATCCAGGGACTGATTGGTTAAAATTATGTCAAAGTTTAGATCATGGGAATGAATGGCTCCTCTAGGTTTCCAGTGCAGAGCCTATATGATTGTGCAATTAATATAACTTAGTTAATGGGATTCATAAGGTAAAAATCCAGATCTCCTCATTCCTGGGCTGGCACTCTTTCTAGTTTGGTACACACTGATCTGACTTTAATGTCTTCTTTTGGTTGTTTTGATTCCATATTTTTTAAACCCTAAAGATTACCCACTTTTTAAATGATCTTTTTATTTTACAGAATGTGAATTGTGTAAAAGCTCTTGCATGAAATTCAGGCAAAGAAACCAAAAGAATCATTTCAGATTTGAACTATGGCTTCAGGATAAGTCCTCTTTACATTTCTGTCATCATATTAAGAGAGGCCATCATCTAGTCTACTGCAGACGAAAATGAGCGTTCTGATGAGAATGAAGACCATAAAAAGGTAAATACAATTTTCAAAAAGATTTTGACATAATAAATTTTAAATTAATACATATTCTTCCTATTATACCAAGTTTTAACTGTAGTAAGAAACATGATTTGAAAAGTTCTAAATTAATAATTATAACTTTGGGAAAGAAACCTAGGAATCATTGCATCATTATAGTAATACTCTAACCAGAAATAAATTATAACACAGAATAATGAGAGCATATATATATATATATATATATATAAAATGCTGGGTTTACCAACATGTACAATACAAAACTTATGGGTCAGGGAGGCTTCTACTCAGATTTTGAAGAAGGCCTGAGAGGCCAGGCATTGTGTACATGAAAGATACATTGATGAAGTTGTCAGACTGAAGCTGAAGGTACAGTGTAAATTGTAGAAAATCAAAGATACCAGAAACATGGAATGTCTGCTGAGGGAGCCACAAGCAGCAAGCAGAAGCAGCCCAAGAGAGAAGCAATCAGCAAGGCCATGGGGGTGGGGCTGGCTAAGCCCTCTGAAATTCATATGTCACCACTACATGCCCTGGATGCCAGACATGGAGCTATAAGGTTTAATTTTTGACCCGATGGGTTTCAGTCATGCTTTGGTTCTGTTCTTTTCTAACCCTCTATTTCTCCTATTTGGAATGAGAATGTTTACCCAGTACTATTGTACCTTGCAGTTATGTAACTTATTTTTTAAATTTTATTTTTAAAGAGGTTCAGCACTAAGAGTTTACCTTGAGTCTCAGAAGAGAATTTGACTATGACTTTGACTTTCTGGAGATTAAAAAATTAACCCTCTTAAAATCTGGAAGTGGAAACAAATATTTCTGATCTCCTTGATGATTATTCTATATGCCAAAAATTAACTCTATCAAAATGTTTCATGCGAATTAGTAACATATACATTCTGTTGTCATAAGTTAAATGCTAAGGAAATATATGGTGACTGCAAGTCTAAAAGGAAAAATCTTATGTACATTATTTGTCACTAAACAGGTATTAATGATAAATATTGGGGCCAGGGATTTAGCTCAGTGGTTCCAGCACCTGCCTCACAAGTGCAAGGTCTGGAGTTTGATCCCTGCTACCAAAAAGAAAAAAAAGTGATAAATATTAAGGACTTACACATGATTTTTCTTCAGAAGATGTAGAAAAGGTTTTTCCTGAATGGTATAATAGTTTTTCTCAACTTGGGCAATTTGTGTGTGCAGTGGCTAAACAAAAATGTCTAGTGCCTGCCTCTTGTGCCTGCCCTGAGATCTAAGATACAATCATGAATAGAATAATCTGTGCCTTTAGTGGAGATAAAGCCTATTAGGAGAAAGTAAGTACAAATTATATGCATCTGCAACCTGATTTGATGAGCTGGATGAAAAAATTCAAATAGATATATTTTACAGTATTACTGATAATGGAGATGAAAGCTCAGAGAATTCTTTACACTTTATTTCTCTACAGATTGGAGGAACAGATTGGCGATTATTTTTTAAAAGCAAAATGCTTTTGAAATTTTGCCTGAAATTAAAATTAAAATTTCTGGGCTTTAGAGAAGAAAAAAACCCCAAATATTTGGCAAACTAAGCATCTATTATTGTGAGGTTGGGAATTGTTTAATGTCTCCTTAGTATGCATTTCAAGTAAAAAATCAAGTAAGTCTCACATCAACTATTCAAATGGAAAACTCTCATTGAATTCAACAGCTGTCTCTTCTGCTTCTAGCAACCAGTTTATTTTCCCCTTGCTTTTTGAAAATCAATGTTGTATGTACCAATTACTAGGTATGTGTGCTAAGGCATAGTCATAAATGGTACAGAGTGGAATAGTCAAAATGCATCTTACCTAAATAGCTGTTCCATGGAAGAAAGTTAGCTATATTTTATTTACTAAACTTGGAAAGGTTGCTTATGTTTATTTTAATCCAATATCTTTGAAAGATTATATTTCTAATGTTTGGTCAAGATTTTTGCACTAGAAAGTAAAAGTCTACATTGTTGTTTTTAAAGCAAGAACTTTCCCCATTCCAATTTCGCTCCATTCCATCTTCGTTTGGTGGGCTAATCCCACTTTCTATGAGAAATACAGTACAGGTTCACTTTTAAATCGATGGTGGTCTTTGTTTTCTGAAACTTGTCTGGAACCAGGCTCTGCACCCATGTTTTTAGGTATAGGACCTAGTATATAAGGAAACTAGAAAACAGATACATGAAAAAAACATTACTTTCTCATTACCTGTCTTCTTCCGGGACTGCTAGAGAAAGATTATGGGCAACAGTCTTTGACATTTTTGCTGTAAGAGGAAAAGCAGTAATCTGAGGCCATCCACGTTACCCAGACACACAGCCAGGTCTATCCAGGGATTGCATAGAATACTACTACACATTTATCAGAGCTTTTGAGCTTTGCAGCAATGGAAACAGGAGGAAAGTTTCTCTGTACATATACCTTTCAGCCCCTTGCCTGGGTATTAGAAGAAATGTGACAAACTCAACCTATGGTCTCCAGTCAAAGACTCTGCCTCTGACACTGGCACCAAGAAAATCAATTCATTTCTTAACTCATCAAGTAATTATTGTGGGCCTTGGATATGCCAGGTGCTCTTAGTTGCTAGGGATAAATAAAATCTGATGTGCTTCCTGCTGTCACATAGCTTATAGGTGAAGAGATCTTAAATGGTATAATTACACAAATCAGTGCTCGCACTTATTAAATACATTGCTAGAAGGGGAAAGAACTTGTCTTTGTTCTGAGGTTGGCAAAGCTTCTTGGAGGAACAAAGTTTGTGCTGAATTTATTGGGGACAGAGTGTGGTGGAGTAGGAAGGGAGTTTTTCTTTGGAGAAGAGAGAGCATGTGCAAAGGCACTGTGATCACCAGGATGACTTGAGGAACTGAAAGGAGTCACTGTGTTTGAGTGTGAAGGATCAAGTGTAGTATGCTATGCTATAATCCTGGGGAGGCAGACAGAAATAAGTCCACATCAAGGTTTACAGAATTTGGGGGTTTATTGCAAGAGTGAGGAGAGATCACTGAAGAGTTTTAAGAGGCTAATATGGAAAGGAAGTTAGAGTGAGGAGACATGCACTGAAGTCCTTAGTGCCCATAAATATTAGAATCTATTTTTACTTTTTAGTGTCATCCATACATTCAAATCTATTTTTATTTTCAAATACATAATGATTCTTTGTGGATATAAATATGAGGAAGTTCCCAAATGGAACTGGAAAAGATTAATACTACCGAGAAAATGGGGAAAAAAAGTATCAATTATTTCTCTAATAAAAAAATCTTGTACTTTCTGGACCTGAAATCTTACTCCTTTTGAGCTGTTAAATAATATACTATTTTATATGCTACTATATTGCTACTCTGTAAAACTCTAATTTTTTTCATCTTTAAGATACTCTTGGTTCTCAAAGAGTACCAAAAATCTCTGCCATGTTCAAACAATTCAAACTATGAATGATATTTTTATGAGTTCTTAGAACTTTGACTTTACATCCTATTTTATATGTCCACATCAGAAGCTAGTTTCTGTGAGGACACTGCTTCTAAGTCCCTCCATCTATATTTAGCCATGCCATTCGAGAAATGCTAGAAATGGTATCTCACACCCAAGTGTTTACTTGCTCAGCTTTCTCTGTCATGGGTCTTGTCTTAATCTGCCTTTATTGCCTTTGGCTTCAGAACCATGGAGAGAGGAAGGTGAGGCTCCTGAAAGTACGCTGCATCTGGGGAAGTAAATCCATCAAAATTTGTTGATCGTGAAAAACAGACCAATAAAAAAATGTATTTATCAGAATAGCTGGCTTACCAGATTTCAAAAGGAACTGGAGCTAGCTCCAGTAGGGATCTTGGGTAACAGTCTTATCAATGTATACCGGAGACATTTTGCTTTATGTATTTGAGAAATTGATACATCAGTATATTTAGCAATAGCCTCACATTAATATTCTAAGTAAAATTTAACAGACTAAAAAAATCCAAATAAAAACTGACTCTAGCACACAGAAAATAACTTATTACACTTGTTTCTGCAAAGTTACCTGGCAATATATACTAATAGCTATGAAAATGATCATGTTCTTTGACCCAATAATCTTAACCTTAAAGCAACAAAAGTTTTATTAAGTTTACATTTTTGATGTGTCTTTATATGTTTTTAATGCTTTTAATATTGATTTTTAATTTGAAAATACTATTCATTCATAAATTATGATTCTGTGGAAGTCAAAATTAATCAGTATTTCAGAATATTTTTGATGGCTTTAGGACCATGAAATTTAACACTCTCCATCAAATTTGGGAGTAGGAGTTGCAGTAATTCCTCCCACACAATTAGGGAGACAGTAAAGGACACAATTCCTAAAGGTATGCAGAGTCTGACATAAGACTTAAAGAACTTTCATTTACTAAAAGTGGAGTAAAAGCTGATCTCTGCGTCTCAGTACTACAAGCATGCCTCTCTCGCTTTAGCATTGCCTGGAGTGCTTTTAACTTGGAATTTGCATCAAACTTAGCACCAAGTTTTGTGAAGTCAGAGGTCAACTATTAATGGAATATTTTAATTAAATGATAATGGCTATTATTTAAAAAGAAAGTAAGCAAGTTCCACAATGGAAGACTGAATACTTATTCTAATGAGGAAATCAGACTTATGAATATAGATAGCAAAGTTCTTATTAATTACTTTCTTGAATGAAAATTTATTTTGTACCATTTGCCTTGCATAAATTTTATAACAGCTTTTTCTCTATATTTCTGTCAAGTTTTTCATTACAATAAAATTTCTGAGTCATCTTATCTAGAATGTGAAAGAATAGGAATATTAAAGATATATTGAATTTAGAACTTGAGATAAACTGTATGTCTGCTGATAACTAAAACCTACATTTAATATTCATAATTTTAAAAGCAAATTTCCATAATAGATATACAATTAGTTCAAAGTCAAAGCTATTTTTCCTTCAACATTAGCCATCTATATCTCAAAACGGAAAATACTTCTCACTTCTGTAGATAGGGTATAGATATTCATTATTGAGTTTATGGATTACTGTGGCTAATTTAAACAATAACAACCAGAGAATCTTTGTGAAGATTTTCACTAAAGCTAAATTAAAGATTGAGGAATTAGCAAGTTAAATGTGCACATAAACAGATATGCTTATTAGGGTTTATATCTGAGTGAGCAGTTACTGGCTGCTGCTTCGATCTTTTCAACATTTTATACCAATTGCCTCCATTTGTTTTTTACTTTCAACTTATGTAAGAACTTTAAGTCTGCCTTTTAGCCAAATTGCTCTATTGAAAATGTTCCGAGAAATCCAATTATTTTCTAAATGCCAGTACCAATAATTTCTTAAAACATTTTAAATTGAAGCTTAACATACAAAGAGAACACACAAATCATAACTGCTCAGTTCAATGAATTCTTTTTTTAACAGAATTCCCTCTTAAAATGGTTCAGTTTTTCTAGATTTTGGAACATTAGTGTCTGTGCCTTGCTTTATTACTGCCTTAGCTGTATCATTTGATAAACATAAGTTTTTAATTTTAATGAAGTCAAATTTGTCAATTCTAGTCTTCATTCTTAGCACTTTTTGTATCCTGTTAAAAGAAGTCAGTTGCGCATCCTGAAGTCATGAGATTATTTCCTATGTTTTTTCCCAAATATTTTATTCCTTTTACAAATAAAGTTGGATAATTAAAAAATAAGCAAAACAAGGTTTCTAAGAGTATTAACTAGTAAAAAGGGAGATTTTTAAAGTTCTATATCAAGATTTCCAAGTCAAGCCTAAAGTATTTTTTTAGTTAAATAAAAAGTCATGTCTTCCGAGATTCAGAAGTAAGGTGTGAGTAGCATTTTTAGCATTTTCTTCCTGGTATCTGTGAACTCTGTGATTTGTTGCACTCATTTGGATTGCGGCTTTCCTAAAGATACTGGACAAGAAGTTGCTTTGGGATGGGAAGAATGCAAGCCCAGCTTCTCTGAAGACCACTATTGGGAACCAGGTCCCTTCCTGTGGAGAAAGGCCTTTTAGCTCTTTGCAAGAAAGGCATTATATCTCAGCTGAGAAATACTGTATATGCTTTGAGAAAACTATTCTCCTTGTGTTTTTTCATTCAGTTGGATTTTTACCTGAATTGTGATTAATGAAATAGCAAACATATGAAATGAAGAATATGCAGGTTTGAGGACTGTTCTACTTGCCTTGGTAACTTGGTTTCTATACAAGGTGGTTCTGAAGCTCCTAAAGATAAATAATGATTAGAGTAGCCAGGATTTTCTAAATAGAGTGCTGAACAGAAGGAATTGAGATGGCAAGACCTTGGGAAAGGTCAGCTGAAGAAGTTGCTGAGGGAAGATAGGTCAAGAGGAATAGAGAGAAAGCTCTCTGAATCGGCCTAGAATCCAGCCTCTTCCAAATCCCTCCTTCCTTTTATTAACCAGAAAGCTTTTGCTTGCAAGTACAGTACAATAATTGAATCTCACCATATTCTAGGTTTAATGTCCACATTCTAGGTTAAATGTCCACATTCTTGGACATTTACTACATTATGCCCCAAACCTGAAGGAAAAATTAGCAACCAACCCTTGGAAGAGCATGAACCCAACACGTGGGGTGACCCAGTAAATGGAATTCAAGATTTAAAACCTGCCAGAATTCTTGTTTCTTCTCTGAGGAAAGAGAGGGCATATTTCACTATAGAGTAAGGAGTATGACTGCTGGTAACTTTGTACCTCTTCCTAGCATCATCACCAAAGAGAAAAAGGCTTCTTCCTGGAGCTGAAGTTCTTAAGTCATAGGAAAGACCAATTACATCCTTAAGTAAGTCGCTTAGCTTCTGCTGTCTTTTGGACATGACTCAAATGCCCCACTCCCCCCAAAAACATATTTTTTAGAAGCTTGGTCCCTAATGTGGAGAAGTGATGGAAACTCTGTCCAAGATAATTAGGTCATTAGGGGCACTGCCCTTAGAAGGAATTAAAAGTAGTTTTCTTAGAACCAGGTTTTCACAAGAGGGTTGTTAGAAAAGGGCAAGACTGAGCTCTTCTTAGTCTCAGGCTTCCTGCATCATCACGTGCTCTCACCCTTTTACACACCTCTGCTACTGTGATGCTATTTACTATTATGTCTTCACCAGAGCCAAACTGAGGTCGGCTTCATGCTTTTGAAGCTTCAGAATTATGATCCAGAGGGTGAGGTCCCAGCAGCGGCTTGGAGCCCTGCCTCCATCCAGCCCTCCTCTCCATGGGTCAGCCAAGCAGTGTGAAGCTCCTCGGCTGTGTCCTGGTTCCTGGCCATGCTACAGTGAGGTCCCAGGAGCAGCTTGGAGCCCTGCCTCCATCCGGTGCTCCGCTTAGCCCTGCAAGGCCCAGTTCCACTCCCCCCACCCCACCGCCTTCTGGCTCTTCTGCTACCTGGTCCCACACTACAGAGGCACAGGGGATTATACTACACATAGTTAAATGTGATAGATTAATAACAACCACAAATTGTCATTTTCTAAGCTGCGCTTGATGCTCTGGTATTGCTGATTGTATCATTTGGCCTAACATGTTGTGATTGATCTAATTAGTTTTCCTCCCTGGTATAAAGAAAATAGCCTCAGAGTCATTAGAGCTTCAAAACCTAAACACAAGCCATATCTGGAAGACACCTCTGAGAAGCAATCATTCCACAAGGGTTTTAAACACAAGCAACAAAGATACCTACATTAAGCAACTTTGAAATATCAACCCAGGAATTAAACCAAGGACAGTGCCAAAAACAAAAATGAGAAGACATTTAAGCAAGGCACAAATGCAGGCTTCCACACCACAGAAAGGAAATTCTGGCGGAAATGAGGTGGAAAAGTCTGATAATCAACCACCTGGACACCCTGAACTGATAGCACAGGAAGTAACAAATCAGATGAATGAGGCTCTAGAAAAATTCAAAGCAGAAATAATCTCCCAGATAAATACGGAGATGGTGAGTAGAGTGAAAGACATGATTAGAGGCTCTAGAGCAGAAACAGATAAGAAAATAGATGAGATCAGAAACATGCTGGAAGCCAGGAATGCCCAGCATAAGAAAGAAATGGAAACCATGATCACCCAACATAAGAAAGAAATGGAATCCATGAAACAG
>NW_004624827.1:6622254-6649238 GCF_000247695.1 Heterocephalus glaber | reverse complement strand
GAAAATTAATATATAAATTTTAAAAAAAAAGAATTATGAGCCATACAAATCTCTTTTCTTTGTGAAGTATCCACCCTCAGATTTTTTGCTATAGTAACAGAAAACGGGATTATGCCACCATTTCTCTGTATCTCTGTCTTCTCATCTGGTAAATGAGAAAACTAGCAGGATCTATGTCATAGGGTTGTAGTAAGGCATAGAAGATTTAAAATATTTCAGTGGAATAGTTGGCAACATAAAGCTATTGTTGTTCTTTCATTATTGTTAGCTCATTCCTGGAACATCACTGTGGCCAGGAATGTATATTCCATGGTTAACCCAAACATGCCTAGAAGGAGGAGAAGGGCATTATCATTGGTACCACAGGAATGAAGTGGAGAAGGAGATGAGGGAAAGGAAAGAGTGTCAACCAGACAAAAATAATAGCTGTGTACCACATTCCTCTTGTGTAGAATAGTCTTGGTATTAAGTTGTAATTTTACATTATGAATTAACAATAATATGCAAAATTCCTGTCATATGGCAGGCCTTCAAGGAATAATAGCTGTATAATCTGCACATGATCAAATCAAGGCCTGGCCTGGATACCGGTACTGGAATTAATGAGATAAATATTTTCAAGGGAAATCAAGACTTGTGTTGGTTTGTGGATAGCATGGATAGAGGCCAAGGGCTATCACTTTGGGCATTTTACCTTTTGGCTGTGTCTTATACCAAAGAGCAATCCTATATTTATTTGTACAGTCCCATTTAAACATGTTTTGTGTTTTTTTTCCCTCTGGCCTTAGGTACGTGTGGAAGGGCTCATCGGCAGGAGGTGCATCTGTAATCTATCTAGCTAAGGGATATTTGATCTGTGCTGTTGAAGTGTAAGCTCTCAGCAGCCTGAAGGTCGCCAGCATCCTGTGTTATACTTCTTTAAATCAGAGTGAGAGACCCGTCAGTGAGTTGGCCCCAACCGAGAGGTAAGTGTGCATGCCTGGCCAAAGAGAATATTGCTTTCTAAACAGCTCGTGGGAGGAGGACTCCATTTTTTTTTTGAGGATAACAGAGGATTGTGGTTCTTAGCAGTTTCTATCAGATGACCCCATCACCCTCCTCTTTTCTCTTTCCCCACATTCATGTTACCCAAAATTCCCACCAACACTTACATCATCATGTTACGTTGTGATGGTTAATTTTATGTGTCAACTTGATGGACCATGGGATGCACAGTGCGCTGGTTAAATGTTCTATATTTTTGAGGTCATTTCTTGATGAGACTAGCATCTGAATGGGCAGCCCTAGTAAAGCACATGACCCTCTACAAAGGGAGTGGGCTACATCCATTCCAGTGAGTGTCTGACTAAAACAAGTAGGCAGAGGATGGTTTAATTACCTCTGCCTCACTGTTTGAATTGGAATGTCAGTTTTCTTCTTCACCTGATGCTTGTGATTCTCAGGCCTTAAGACCTATACTGTAATCTGCGCAGTTGGCTCTCTGGCTTTCAGACCTTGGAACTCTTCCACCAGCTGGGACTTTTCCTGGGTCTCCAGCCTGCAGATGGCAGATCATAGCAATTAGTCTCTACAACTGCGAGAGCCAATAACTTGTAGTAAATCTCATTCTGGAAATATATTAATTTTCTTTCTAAAAAAGACCCCAGCTACTACATTGTTCATAAATTTGGGTCTATAGGGTTCTACTAATTAAATTAGTATTGTTATTATTACTTTTTAAAAAATCTATTATGTGGTACATTGAGAAGAGAAATTCAGGCCCAGAGAATTAATTCAGACCTTCTTTGGTCTCAGAAATGAAAGACAGGTTTGAATCAAGAATATTTGGGACTTCTAAGGTCTCAGCAGAGAGGAAAGAACATTTTTTTTATTTCAGATCTTTTGAAATGTGTGAAATAGAATAAACAACCACTCAAAGCCTTCATATATGTGTTGTGCTCAGGACAAGCCAGAAACCCTGAAAATAGAAGGTGGCCTACATTCAGTTGTGACATTGCTTTGGAAAAAAAATATATGTGAAAGAAGGAGTTTTATAAAGATTTGATTGACATAGATTTTCCCTGACAGGAAAGAAAAGGCTTGGGAAGAGAATGAGGAAGAGAAAATTGAAGTTTTATTTGTACCACAAGTGCACAGCAGACCAAGGGGAAGTAAAGAAAGGAGGTTAGGGAACAAAACAGAGATCGTGGGAGGAAAAGGTGGTTAAGAAAAGCTATAGAGGATTCTGTAGAGCAAGAGGTCTAAAGCTATCCTTGTTTCAAAATAATACTCTATAGAAAAGAAGAAAGGGGGTTTTTCTTTCATCTTTATTTGACTTCCTATTAAGTGTTTTTGACAGTATTAACCAGAGTTCTGTTTGATATGCAAAATCCTCAGCTTATACCTCAAATTACATTATTTCTTTACAATTCTGTAATCCCTGGGAATGCCATCTGTGTAAATACACACACCTGTGTAAATATGTATAAATATAACAATTCTGTTAGAAAAGGAAAAAGTAGTGCTGGTTGTACACATCTTCAGGATGTTCCAATGCATTAAATACCTCATTTAATCATCTATCAATTACAAGTTAATTTTATTATTAATGCATCAGTTCACTCTAGTGTTCAAGTCTTCTAAATTAGCTAATTGTGTTGGTCAAATGAATTAATAATCATGAATCACCACCCTAATTAATTAATAGTAGTAAAAACAGTAGCAGCAATAATTTCCATCTCTCTAGTTCTACATTTTACAATGTATAAAGTGCTTTCACAGATTGATTTCATTTGATAAATGAACAAGAAAATGAGTGTGGCATGCATACAGCTAGACCTTTTGGCAAACAAAGTTCCGAATTTACATGAGGGGAAATATCCCTCTTCTCATAACCAGAGATTTACTTCTAGTTCCAGGCCTGTTGAATAGAAATTTAGCTAGACACATGGCAGCTACACATAAATGAGAGTTTTCATTAATATGAGAGACATAAAGAGAGTAGTCTAACAGCCAAAGTCACAATGCGGTGCCCCCTGAGCACAGACTGTGCTACAGAAAGGTGAAACAAGCCTCACTACTGAGGAAGATTATCTGGAGATAGTCCCATAAAGTTGGAAAGTGAAGACCTTTTTTGTTTTGAAAATGTTACATATTTACTTCTTTTTGTGATTATTTAATGGCTCATAGTCAATTAAAAACAATTTTTTTTTTTGGTACCAGGGATCAAACTCGGGTCCTTGTGCTTGCGCAGCAGGCAGTGAAACCATTGAGCTAAATCCCCAGCCCAATTAAAAACAATTTTTGGTCTAATGTTTTTCTTACTGCTTTATTGAGAATTAACTAATGTACAGTAAACATCATATAGCTGCAATATACAGTTTGATAAGCTTCAATATACATGTACACTTGTAAAACTATCGCCCAAATCAAAGTAATGATATATCCATCACCCCTCCAAATTTCATGGTGACCCTCTGTAATTCACTTTTCATTCTCTCATTCCTCAGTGGTAGCCATTTACCTAATTTCTAAGATTAGATTGCACTTTCTAGAGTTTTATAAAAATAGAATAATACAATATGTACTGTTTTGTCTGGGTTCATTTAACACAATAAATTTGAGATTTATCTATGTTGAAATGTGTACAAATCATTTTTTTTCTTTTTATTGCTGGGTAGTTTTCCTTGTATGAATAGTATGTAATTTGTTTACCCAAATTGTTCACCTATTGATGCACATTTGGATTTTCTCTAATTTGAGTCTCATTACAAATGAAGCTGCTGTGAACATTTATCCATAAGTCTTTGTATGGATACATTTTTTTCAGTTATCTTTGATAAACAGGAGTGAAATGGCTGGATCCTAGAGTAAGCCTGTGTTTAACTTTTTAAGTGAATGCCAGACTGGTTTCCGAAATGCAAACTTCACATTGTTTACAAAACAAACTTTTCTTTAACATAAAACTTAACTTGTTCTCTTTGACACAGTTGATATTTAGGATGGCATCAGGGAGACATACTAATAAAGGAATACTAATTATTCATACCAATTAATGAATATTAGTCTTGATTGAGTTAACCCATGTTTTACAATTTCTGATTGACACTCTAAAGTTTGCCCCAATTGATTTTTTTCAAACTACTTTGAGCTAATCTGACAAATACAGTCTCATTATTCCTCTGAGATGTTCCCTTCATCCCATGGCTGAAGCACAAATATGTCAATCACTTGCCCACTTCTTCCCTTGTTTACACTGAGGTTCATGGGAACATCATTACTATAACACCTATGTAAGATTATCATATAGAAAGACTTTATCTGTGCACACTATTTGGTTACACAGTACAGAATAATTGAAACCACGGACCTAAAAAAAGGTTTGCTTTTAGAAGTGCATACTTAAAAATAGTAAGTAACCAGGTTTGACACTCAAGCTGCAGGTATTATATTTGTTGAATGTAAATTTACAAGTTCATGTATCCAGGCCCCTCTCCTATTCTATGAGGTTTGTTTCCTTTCATATGAAAGGACAGGGGAGTCATTCTTCCTTTAACATGACAATGGCTATAGTCCCCACTCCTCCTGTAAGCCAACATTTCTCATTCTCCAGCCCCCTCCCCACCGCTTCCCATATTACTAGAGATGTTTTAGAGTATGATTCTCCTAACCCTCTCTTGCTTTAAGCTTCTGTTAGTACTGGACTCCTAATCTCTGTTTCTAGCCTCCTGCACTTGTTCTCTTGTGTCTTCCCCACACCAGCACAAACACGGAAATGGAACAACCTGTTTTTCTTTAATGCCTCAAAGTAACAAAAAATGATGCCTCTTGTACATAGCAGAGCAGTAGTACAAGTTTGGGGACATGGAGTGCAGACTCGGGAATACAAATGATTTAATTAAATACTAAACATTATTTTTTCAACAATCTTCAGCCACTTGGCCTTGCAAAAATTCTCCCTAACACCATATTGCTGTTCCCCTCACACTTAGTCCAGCTATTTGTCAGTCTGCCCTTGTCTGAGCTTTCTGGAATCTTTCTAACTCTTTTCCTCTCCATCTAAAGGATTCAGAATTGCCTTCAGGTTAATATTTACACTAGAGCAATCCTTCTCAGGCTTAATGTGCACAAGGATCATCTTGAGATTGTGTTGCAATACAGATTCTGGAGCCTGAGATCCTGCATTTCTTACAAGGTCCCAAGTGATGCCAAACCTGGTGGGATAAACACTATGCTCTCAGGAATGCTATCTAGGAGCAGTCTAAGTCAGCCATCCACTTCTCAGCCTACCTTTCTGTCTCTGTGGTTCTCAACTGGTGTCATGTCAGTTGTTTTTAATTTTTATTTTATTGGTAGATGTTTGTATTTTACAATCCTCTTGGGGAGCTGGTATGAATGGTGATATCAGTTTTGTCCCCCAAAGATATTTGGGTTGTCACAGCTAGGGAGAAGATGTAGAGGTCAGAGATGCTGCTAAACATCCTACAATGCACAGGATGGCTCTGTCACTAATGCTGTGGTTGACAAACTCCATTTATCCCAACATTCTAAACTACTTTCCCAAACAAAAGGCCACCCACCCAGTGTCTTCACCCTCAGAAGAGCACTTGTGCAGATGTTTTAAGTTTTATCAGGATTCCACACATGACTGTCCTCCTTTGGTTCACTAGCTAGTTTCTACATAGAGATTCTTTATCTTCCTTCCAAAAACTAAACATCTTGTTTCCCTGACTTTATTTGCAAGCAGAAGGAGCTGAAGTCAGTTTTGTTGTTTTTATTTGTTGGTTTTAAACATCAATAGAATATTTTCCTGCCAATTACATGTGTATACAATATAGTTCTATTTATTGTTATGAGTACATGGTATTAATAAATCTCTTCTTAACTTCCCATATACTTTTGTCATATTGTCATTAACAGCAGAAAAAGACCCCAAGCATCCTACTACCATAATGAAGAAGTGTTTTATAAATGTATGAGGACAGGAACTACTTTACTTAGAGTTCTAGTTTAGGTTAACAAACACCTTCTGTTTTCCTCAACTCACCAATAAATTGGAATTACCAACCCCTCAGAACTCATTCCTAAAAATAACCCATAGGGACAGAAATTATGCAAAAGATAAAAGACCTAGATTAGTAGGATTCTGGATCAGAATCATTTATGCATCACTTACTTGTTCGGTGACCCTGTCAGGGCTTCTTGACCTTGGCAGGCAATTGTGCATTGTATAGGGTGAAAAACAGCAACCCCTAGAACTGTGCGCTGCACAATTTGTATAAAACAAATTTACATATGTTTTTAAGTCCTTCTGTGCTTCTATTTCCTCTTTTCTAAATGGGGATAAGAACTACCACTCATAGGGTTCGAAAAAGTTTTAAATGACTTCATATTTATGAACTGCATAGGACAAAAGTGGTGCATGGTAACTAATAAATACCATGTAGTCATTACTTTATGAAGTAGGCAGAGAGTTAGTAGGGATTTTCAGGAACATGGATTTTTTTTGGTTTGGGAAGAACTATAGAGCAAAAGCAGGAGAAAAATATCTGAAATATAACCTTACTGTTAAAACAACTCTACTCAAAATATATGGGACAAAATCGTAGACAATGATTATGAATCCAAAGACCCAGTCTCAGTTCTCATTCTATTTAATACCAACCTCATTTCCTTTAGAAAAGACTGCATAAACTCATGATTTAACACTACGCCTCCAGATTTTCTTACCTGTTGATCAATAGATCAGGTTTCTGCAGCTTTAAGGAGCCTCTACTAAGACTCTCTCTGCATATTTCCCAGCATGACAGAGATCAGTGTGATCTATTCCCAACTTTCCTGCTAGGCAAATGACCATCTCTGAAGAAGGTTGTATAGATGTTTACATCTGCAAAGCCATTTATCTCACGTGCAAGGGACTTCAGAGCTAAGTTTGATACTTAGGTAGAGGATTATATCAGCCTTGTTTTCTTTTTCCTTTATTTGGATTTCTGTCTTAATTTTATTTTCCGTGTACTTGAGTATGTACTTTATTATAAGAAGATCAGATTTTTTATGAAAACTAAAAAGGCATAAATTATACATTTATTTTAAAAATTGGAATATGCTTGATAATGTGTATACTACTTTTCAAGTCATCGAGGCTCAAATCTTATAATCCTCTTTTTTCTCCTTTCATTCCTGAGCATTATGCTGCATCAATTGTTTTCTGTAGAAAATCCTTATAGACGTTTTCCCCGCTATCTGCATTGCTCTCACTGTACTCCAGGCTCTTACTGTATTATCCCTATGTTACAATAACATTCTTCTACCGGACTCACATCTTGTCCTTGAATTAAGCCTTGATATCCACAATCAGTAAGTGCCACTCTCACCATGTTTTTCCTATTCCTGCGCAGTAATTCTCTTTCTTCTCAATTTCTTTATTGTTGGCCCTGCCTCCATATCTCACTTGCTTCTCTGGCCTTGCTTCCTTAGCCACTATCACCCATTTCCATGCTTGTTTTGCTTGTTCCCTCATTGCCCAGGAATCTGTCTCCAAACCTTTGCTTGTGTTTCTCTTCCTTTTCCACCTCCCTACTCACTCTAAACCTATTTTTAAAGCATTGTCTTAAGATGGCACCAAAAATTCTTTTAGAGAGAGAATCATCTTTGTTTAGGGAACAAGTAAAAAGTAAACCTTGATAAGCTGTTTAGAATGAAGGTGGTACCTTGAGAAGATGGGTCACACCAGATAGGCAGACAGAAACAGCCAAGTCCTCTGCCTGAGAGAGGAGAGAATTGGGAATGAGCAGAAAAGACAAGAGAGAAGCAATGGGTGGGATGGTTTAGGAGCAAGGATGTTCGGGATACAGGCCTAGTATGAGACCTAGCAATTTACTGTTACAGAGAAATTATTAAAGTCTGCATTTGATTTAGTGCAGAATATTTTTTCTTGAGCTAGATTTTAATCTACTTAAGGGCAGGGGTAACAACTTAATTATAATTCATTCAGAATTCTTTACAGGACCAAACACAGAGCCAGGAAAAATACACCATTTAATCACTGATGAAACTTACCTTCAAGTACATATGATGAATAATAATCAAAGTTATTTACAGCTAGCAGAGTAGATACCAAAGGTAAGAGGAAAGTGCTTTTAGAAAGTGAGCTAAAATGTTATTTACAACAGAATTTGGCAAATATTCTCTGTAAAAGCTTACAAAATAAGGATTCTGGCTTTGTGGAGCCTAATATCCTTGTCACAACCATTCAAGTTTGCCCTTGTAGTGCAAAGCATCCATAGGTAATAAGTAAACAAATGAGCATGGGTGTGTTTCAGTAAAACTTTATCTATGGACACCGACACCTGAGTTTTACACACTTTTCACATGTCATGAAATATTACTCTTCTTTTGGTAATTTTTGACAACTTAAAAATGCAAAAATCATTCTTCCCTCATGGGCTGTCTAAAAACATGTGGTGGGCCAAATCTGGCTGTTGGGCTTCGTGGGTGTCCTCGGATTTAGAGAATCTCTCTTTTATGTTTGTGTGTCTTGTGAAGTTCTTATTTTTAAACATGTACTTTCTACTCTGGGAATTCTATGCATAATTTCCTGTTTTGAAAATTTAAAAAAAGTTGGGAACTGCTGATGCTGATTTTTAGATCACCAAATGGTTATATTTCCCTTGAGTTACAATTAGGACTTTGAAGTATACACCAGAGCAGTCAACTATAAATGACTAAAACTCATGAGCTTATAGAAAACACATGTAGAGCATGTTGCCCAAGCATTCTATAGTTGATGTTCACATCTTAGAGACTGAAGTTCTTTTTTCAGACCTCTAGAACATTCAAGATTCTGTTTTAATTAACTTCTTAAATGTACACCCATTTGCATCTTTGTCAGTGATGGGGGATTTAAATTGTGTCTACACTGAATATATGTACATCCCTGAGTTTGGTGTCTGGTGATGTGAGCAACATTATATAAGCTTTTAAGCTAATGTTCAAAAGAATATTTTGGCTTTACAATACAAATAATGCAGATTGTGGTTTTCTTATAAGTGTTTCTGAAGTTAGAGCTTTACTTGCCTAGAGAAGAGATGCATAGCTCAGTATTCCTGGTTAGCTTTTCTGAAGCACAGAAAAGCTTGAATCTAATTCATGTGCTTTTACCTATCAAACTTTTATTTTGCATTTTCCCCCACCAGGGGTAATTTAGCCTCAAAATCTCATTACTCATTTTCATAAAGATATCATAGTATACTGAAGGGATGGATTATCACATTTAAAAAATCATCCTGATGACTCATTTTCCATTGATTATACTCCCACTTCACTATGGCTACAACACATTCTGTTCTAAATTTGTCCAAAAAGCCCAGAGAAAGTATGAGAAAAATTAGAAGATAATTGTACTAGAAAAGTGAAAATATATTTCAGTAAATCTACACAGAAGAGGCATAGGTGTTCTCCCTCCAAATAGTTTCAAATATATTGGGTCCCTCGGTAGAATCAAAATGGCATGATTCATAATATGATTGTCTCCCAATGTATAGAAATATGATTTGCTTTTTATTGCTATATTGAATTGTTTTGGGAGAAAATAGCAGCTTCTTCTAGTTTTAATATTTTATTCTTATCATTAGTGGATTTTATTCCTTTTGTGTTAATGTCTTAGTTACTTTCTCATTGCTGGATAAAATACCTGGTACCTACAAGTTAAAGGAGTAAAGCTTTATTTTATAGAGGCTTCACTCCACAGTCTGCTGGCTCCCAGACAGGAGGGCATGGCAGAGAAGAAATAGTTCATGATTTGGCAGGCAGGAGGCAGTGAGCCTTCTTTTTTTTCCATTTTCATACCATCCAGGCTGCAAGCCTATTCTTGGTGCCACCCACACCCAGAGTGGGTCTTCCCTCTTCAGTAAGGGCATCATCCATGTCCAGAACTATGCTTAACCAATCAGTGAAGTAATCCAGTATCACACAACCATGGTCCAGTTACCTTCCAAAAGCCCCACCTAAATGCACAGGAAGCTTTGGGGAGATATCTAGATACAAGCCATTACAATAAATAAAAACATATGTAGTTTTATCATACTTTAAATAACTAAAACAGAAAGGAAAATTTAAGAAAAGGAAGGAAACAATTTGATTCACTGAAAATGTTTTTCTTCTAGATTTTTGTGGTCT
Source organism: Heterocephalus glaber (assembly GCF_000247695.1). The sequence continues at coordinate 6,639,083 of NW_004624827.1, read as the reverse complement.
CTGGTTGTCCCTCACACTATCCCAGTAATAAAACTACCAGAAAGGTGTACTTCATCTTTTAACATCATATATTATGATCTAAGTATGTATATGTAAAGTTGGAGATAGATTTTAATTAGAAAAGCTGTATTGATTATTAAACCATTAAAACATATGCCTACACAAATTTTTTTTTTCCAACCAGAAGCAGAGTTACCAGTCATATAGTTAGAAACAAATGCAAGTTTGGGTCCTGGCTGTGTATAAGAGGAATAGTGATTAGTGTCAGCTCATTTTTCAAAATCTAGTCATTTGCTTATTACATAAATAAACAAAACTATAATTTAGGAAGTTGATCTTTTCACTTTTCTTCAACTAGTTGTTTTTATGTTACTTGATGTCTTAGTCAGTTTTTCATCAGTGGGACGAAATATTCAACACCCCAAATTTAAAGGACCGGTTTATTTTGGTTTACAGTTTTCATCCATGGCTAGCTGGCTCCAAAGCAGAAACAAGATGGCAGAGGGGCAGGGCAGATAAAGGTGTTCAACCTTTGGCAGCCAGGAAGCAGAGAGAGAAGGGAGGAGCTGGAAAGAGAATGCCCCTCTCTATGTCATATCCATAGTGACTCACTTCCAACCAGGCCCCACCTCCTAACAGCACATTCAGCTACTGAACTCATCAAAGTATGAATCCACTGATAAGTATGAAGCTTTTATGAGCTAGCTGCACTCCAAATACATGAGGCTTTTGGGGGACATTTTTTTATCTAACCATAACACTTAGCCATAAGTCTGTGTTGGAAATAACAAAATGATTGGAAGTGAAAAGTTAGAAATGATCAATCAAAGAGACAGAGAGAGAGAGAAGGATGAATGTCTTTCATCTTGGTCCTTAGGAATGATTGGATTACCTGTTTCCCCCTGCAGTGTCTAGTTCTCATGATTCTAGGGACTATCAAATTCACTCAACTGAAGAAGATGAAAGTCAGTTGTAGAAACCTGCGAAGTGCAGATTAAGAGGGTAGATGTTTACATTTATGTTCTCGGTCAATGTTAGAATCAATTATAATTGAACATAATTAGGTTTGAGAGATTATAAAATGTTAAAACAACAAGTACAAGCTTTTGGTAACTTTCTCAGCTTCCACTATGTCCCCCATTTCTACTATAAGCTACCATGAGAAAAAGTAAACCTGTTTTTAAAGGTGAATAATTATTTTAGAAATTTTCTTTAATTATATATCTATTCATTGATAGTCAAAAGCAAGAGTCACCAAATTCAGACCAGTGGCTCCAGACCAGCTAGCCCATGATCTAAGAACATTTTAAATTGTTAAAAATAATCAAAAGAAGAATAATGACATTCTTAATAATTACATGTGAAATTACATGAAATTAAAAATTCAGTCTTCATACTAATGTTTATTGAAACATGGTGATGATTATTCAGATTGCCTATGGCTATTTTGGCTCTACAAGAGGCAGAGTTGGGTAGGAAAGACCATAATGGTCATAAGATTGAGGATATTTACTATTTGCATAAAAAGTTTGCCAACTCCTGTTACAAGATAGTCTTGTCCACAAACTATACATATCATTTAATGAAAAGACTTCCCCAAAATACTCTCAACTATTAACTAATACAACATTTAAAAATTTGGATGATTGGCTACTCTGTCTTATTACTCTGTATTATTACTCTGTCTTAATACTCTGTATTATATTGTTTAGACTATATATAAAAAGTTTATTCTATATAATGAAATTGGAACTAGTTTGATATGTACAATTTCACCTTATTCTACCAGAACTTGTACTGGTGCATAAACAATAACAGTTATAAGCAAGGCTATTTTATACCTTGTGAGAGATACAAATGACAAGAACTAGTTACTTTTCTTGTTGCTGAGACAAAATACCTGACACACAAAGTTAAAGAGAAAAGGTTTATTGTAGCTCACAGTCTGTAGAGGTTTCAGTCCATAGTTGATTGGCTTCAAGACAGAGTGGCACAGCAGAGGGGCATCGCAGAAGAGAAGGAGTCCATTGCAGGCAGAAGGCAGCAAAGCAGTGAAGTAGCAAAGAAGCAGCAAGCAACAAGTGACCACAGCAGCCCTCTTTCTGTCCCTTATATTCTGTCCCAAGAAAGACCTTCCCATTATCCCATTAGCCACTCACGCAAAGGCAGAGCTTTCCCACTATCCACTTCAAGAACTATGCTAGACTAATCACTAGACTAATTTAGTAATCACACACCCTTGATCCCAGCATCACACACTCTAGATCCAGTCACCTCTGAGAAGCCACACCTATGACCACATGAGGCTTTGCAGGGACACCTAGACACCAGCCATAACAATCCCCATCCATCAAGAACAGCTAATGAAAAAAAAAGAACATCTAATGAGTGATTTCACATACTTTGAATTTTTCCTCAACAACAAAATTTATAAACACAGTTCCCATTAGTTTTGTTTAAAAAATAGTTTGAGATATAATTTACATACCAAAATATTCATCCAAAGTGTAGTTTTTATTGTAGTTACAGATATGAGTAACTGTCATCACAGGGAATTTTAGAATATTTTCATCACCTCAAGAGGAAATTCCAAAGTAACAAGGGATAACCACTGCTCTTTCAACCCCTTATATGTTATCTAGGTTATTTAGGGGAAGTAGCACTCACACCCTTAATCCTAGTGCCTTTGATCCTAGCATTGCACCATGAATCAATCTCAACATCACACATTCTGGATCCAGCCACCTCTGAAAAATCCCCACCTGTGATTGCATGAGGCTTTTGGGGGAGGGGGACATCTAGACACAAACCCTAAATATATAAATGTATATATAATATATACATAATATATATGTGTGTGTGTTGAACATTTCATATAAATGGCATATTGTATGTGAGCTTATATTACTAACTTCTTTCACTTAGTATGTCTTCAGGAGACATGTTATAGCAGGTATCTGTGGTACCTTTCTTTCCACAGTTGAATAATATTCATCATGTAAATATGCCACATTTTCTTTATCCTTTCCTCAATTTATGGACATTTGTATTGTCTCTACCTTTTGGCTATTGTAAATAGTGCTACAGTGATAGGCACCAAAATATATTATGAAAGGAATTAAAGCAAACTACTACAAAAAGTTGCCAAATCACAAAGGAAGAAAGCAAGAGCAGAAGAAAGGAACAAGGGAACAATCACAAAAAAAATTTAAAAATGGAAATAGTAAGTTCTTGTCTAGTGATAATTGCTTTAAATGTAAATGGATTAAATTCTCCAATCAAAAGACATAGAGTGTCTGAAAGGATTTTAAAACCCAGATCCAACTATATGCTTCTCACAAGAGATTCACTTTAGCTTCAAGGACACACATAGGCTGAAAGTGAAGTAATGAGAAAAGATTCCATGCAAATGGTAACAAGAGCAAGAGACAAAAAAGACTTTAGGTCAAATAGATCACAAGAAACAGTGAGGTTATTATACAATGATAAAATAGTTATTTGTCAAGAGCATATTACATTTATAAATACATAGGCACCCAATTTTAGAATACATAAATATCGGAAGCAAACATTGACTGAAATGAGGGCAGAAATAAACAGCAATGCAATAATAATAGTAAGGGACATTGGTGGCCCACTGCCAACAATGAGTAGGTCATTCCAACAGAAAATCAGTAAGGAAATAGGACTTGAAAAACACTAGATTTAACAGACATATACAAAATATTATGTCCAATAGTAGTAGAATACATGTTCCTCTCAAGTATACATGGAACATCCTATCAGATGTTATTTACTAGGACACAAAAAAGTTTTAACAAAGTTAGGAAAATTGAAATTATATCATGTCTCTTCTGACCATGGGAGTATTGACCTAGAAATCAATAACAGTAGAAAAATTGGAAAATTCATGAATATATGAAAATTTAGAAATATACTCCTGAAAAACCAACCAGTGTTTCAAAGAAGAAATCTCTTTTCTGACCACAGTGATATACAACTATAAATCAGTAACAAGAGGAAAACTAGAAAACTCATATATGTGGAAATTTAGAAATATACTCTGGAACAACCAACCACAATTTAAAGAAAAAAAAGTCAAAAAATATCTTGAGACAAATAAAATGGAAACAATATACCAAAACTTTTGGGATACAGCAAAAGTTCTCTCTCTCTCTCTTTTTTTTTTTTTGCCTAGGGGCTGGCTTCAGACTGATGGCAATCCTTCTGTCTCAACCTTCGGAGTGCTAGGATTATAGGCATGTACCACTATGCCCAGCTGCAAAAGCAGTTCTGAGAGAAAAGTTAATAGCAATAATTGACACACTTAAGAAAAAAGATCGAGTATAAAACTAACTTTACATCTCAGAGAATTATAAAAAATAAAATAAACTAACACAAAGTTAGCAGAAAAAAGAAAATAATGACCATTGGAACAGAAAAAAATGAGATAGAATATAAGAAAACAATAGGAAAGATTGATGAAACTAGGAGTTGGATTTTTTTTACTTTTATTAGTATATGTTTGCAATATATAATGATTACATTCACTGTAGGAAACTGGTACATGTACATAACACATTTTTATTCTTTTTTCTCCTTACTTCCACTCCTTTATTTTTCCGGCATCAGATTCATTTTAAGACCTTATAAAGTTAATTATCATATATCCAGATTGAAAACCAGACTAATAGGCCAAAGAGCATATAAAATACGTAAGACAATTGAATTGAGTCAAGGTACACTTTTAAAGAAAAAATATTACAAACTTTAACTAGATAGACTTAAAAAAAGAATATTCAAATAAAGCATAATTAAGAGTAGACATTATAACTGATACCACAAGAGTAACAAGAATCATAAGAGACTACCTAAAATGAGTAAATACATGCCAAAAATTGTATAACCTAGAAGAAAAAAATCCCTAAGAACATACAAATTACCATAAATGAACCATTAAAAAATAAAAAATCTTGAGACCAATAATGAGAAAGATTAAAATATCTTTCAAAAAAGGAAAATCCAAGAACCTGACACCTTTTAGTGGTAAATGCTACTAAATGTTTAGAAAAGAATTAATACAACTTCTTATCAAACTTTTCCAAAAATTTGGAGAGGATTCCAAATTCATTTGCCAGAGCCATCATTATCCTGATATCAAAGGTAGACATGGTTACAAGAAAAAAATAATTAAAGGCCAGTGTCCCTGATCAACATAGTTGCGAAAGTTTTCAACAAAATACTAGCAAGCTGAATTCAACAGCACATTAAAGTTATACACCCTAATAGTTTATGCTTTACTCCTGAGATGTGTGGATATTTCTGCATACAAAATAAAAATTGTAATACACAACATTAGTCATTTACTAATCTCAACAGATAACAGAAGAAGCATTTGTGAAAACTCAACATGATTTCATATAAAATCTTTCAATAACAGGACTAGAATTAATGAATGTCAGTAGAACAAAGGCCATATATGACAAGCCACAAGAACCAGACAAGGATGTTCACTCACTGCTTCTATTGAATGTAGTACTAGAAAGCACAGCCAGAGCAATTAGACAAACAAAAGGATTGAGAGACATCCAAATTGAAAGGAAGCCAGAGTGTGTCTCTGTTTACAGATAACATGATATTGGATATAGAAAATTATAAAGGCTCCACAGGCAAAAAAACCCACTATTAAAACAAATGAATTGGGGTGGGCATGGTGGCACACACCAGTAATCCCAGCACTCAGGAGTTCTGAGGCAGGAGGATTACCACGAGTTCAAGTCCAGACTGGGATACATAGTGAGTTCAAGACTAATCTGAACTATAGAGGACGTCCCTGTCTCAAACAAACAACAACATCAAAAAACAAATGAATAAAGTAGCAGAATGTTAAATCAGCATACAAGAGTCAATTGTTTCTATGTACTAATGACAAGCTATCTGAAAGGAAATTTAAAACACAATTTTATTTATCATAACATCAAAAACAGGGACAGGAATGTAGCTCAGCAGCGCCGCGTCTGGCTGACAAGTGCAAGGTCCTGAGTTCAATCCTCGGTACGGGAAAAAAAAAAAATCAAAAACAATTTAGGAAGAAATTTAACCAAGGAAGTGAGAGATTTGTACACCGAAATTTATAAAATATTGATGAAAGAAATTAAAGTGGGTACAAATAAGTGGAAAGATATTTTGTGTTCTTAAAATAGGAAAACCTAATATTGTTAATATCTTTGTGATATCTTAGACTATCTACAGATTCAATGAAATTCCTATCAAAATTCCAATAGTTTACACAGAAACACAAAAGACCATAAATACATGAAGTAATCTTAAAAATGAAGAAAAAAGCTAGAGGAATCACACTTCTGATTTCAAATTATATTACAAGAAACTATGTTAATCAAAATAATACAGTACTACCATAAAATCAGACATAAAAACCAGCAGGACAGAATAGAGAGCTCGAAAATATATCATATATGAACAGACAACTAATTTTTGGCAAAGAAGTCAAGATTATATAATGAGAAAAGAATAGTCTCTTCCATAAATACTATTGAGAAAACTGGATATTCATTTGAGAAAGAAAGGAAGGAAGGAAGGAAAGAGACTTTGTCTTATGCCATACATAAAATTAACTTGAAAGAGAATGAAATTTCAAATATAATCCCTTAAACTATAAAATTAAAGAAAACAAAGGGATCGTTTAGATTTGACTTGGTAATCATTTCTTTGGATGTGACTCCAAAACTCCAGGCAACAAGAGCAGAAATAAACAAATGAGATGGCATTAAACTAAAAAGCTTCTCCAGAGAAAGGAAACACGAGAAAAGAGACAACCTATGGATTGAAAGAAAATATTTGCAAACTAGCAAAGGACTAATTTCCAAAATATAAAAGATTCTCAAACAATTCAATATTTTTTAAAAATCACAGTTTTTTAAAAAGAGCAAAAGACCTGGGTAGACATTACTCAAAGGAAGACACATAAAAAGCCAATCCACATATGAGAAAATGCTTTTCATCACTGATCATCAAAGAAATGTCAATAAAACCACATGAGCTAACACTTCACACCTTTTAGAATGGCTATTAATTTTTTTTTTAAAAGGAAAGGTGACAAGTGTTGGAATGAAGAGAAAAGGGAACTTTTGTGCACTATTAGCGGGAAGGGAAATTAATACAGCCATTATGAAAACAGTATGGAAGTTCCTCAGGAAACTAAGATTGGAATTATCTTATGATCCAGTAATCCCATTATTGAGTATATACTCAACAGAATTGCAGTGTTCATTGTAGCAATTATTCACAGGAGCCAAAATATGGAAGGATCTTAAATGTCCATCATGGATTAATGGATACAGAAAATGTGTTTGAGATAGATAGATAGATAGATAGATAGATAGATAGATAGATAGATAAATGATAGACAGATAGAAAATAGAATACTACTCAGCCTTAAAATTGTGGATATTAGCAAGGCTGGTAGCAAATATCTGTAATCCCAGCACTCCAAGAAGTTGAAGCAGAAGGATCACGAGTTGGAATTCACCCTGGGCAATTTAGCAGCCTAGAAAGAACCTCTCTCAAAATGGGATATAGTTTAAATGCCTTGGGTTCAATCCCAGTGGATGTTATTTGCCACAATATGCATGATCCAGGAGCATATTATACTAAATGAAATAAGCCAGGCACAGAAAGACAAATGCCACATGATCTCATTTATATGTGTCCACACATAAATCATCCAACCTTTAGAAGTACAGAGTAGAAGGATGGTTACCAGAGGAAGATGAATGGAGTAAGGGGAGATGTTAGCCAAAGGGTACTAAATTTCAGTTAGACAGAAAGAATAAGCTTTCATGATTTATTGCACTGAATAGTGACTATAAGAAATAATAACATTGTATTTTCCAAAATGCTAAAAGATATTTAAAATGTTTTCATTGTAAAAACATTTAGTATGTAAGGTGATAGTTTTATTAATTAGCCTGATTTAATCATTCTACATTGTAAATATAACAAAACATCATATTATATCTCATAAACATATATACAATTATCTATTTATTTTAAAAATGAATTAAAGTAAAATAAAAGTTAACAATCCTTACTCAGAAAAAACAGATGGGAGAAACATCTAAATCTATAGTTGCACACATTTGTCTTACAAACCATTTACTGATGTGCAAGTGGCAGTTTTCACTAATATTTTACACAAAAATTTTCTTGGCTTAAATATACCAAAAAATAGCAGAAATCAAGGACATACAAGCTACATTTTCAGCAGGCTTATTCTGCTTTTTAAGAAATATTTCAGTAAATATAATTATGTGTGAGTGTCATTTATTAACAACTGTAGAGTTATATATATTTATTTTTATTCAATTTTATATAGATTTATTTTAATGGAAAGCCTCCTTAATATTATAGTATTATATTGAGACACAGTATAGTAACTGAATTATTTTGTAACCAACACGTAATATATTGTTTTAGTGTTTTGGTTGATTTTTGAATTGACCTAATAACCAAGGATTCTTAGGCAAAAATAGAACATTCCAAACTACCCTAGAATAGACACAGGCAACTCAGCTTTGTGCAGGACAGTAATTAGTAGGTTTAGCCATAAAAGATTATTTCACTTGGTCCCACAGTAAGAAGATCCATTTTTACCTAAAGTACTATATCTTGCAAATACTAGTGAAAAATAAAGTGCATGTGTTGAGCAAGTGCCATGAATTGCTGCCCCCAGGGAGGAGTCCCACTGCACTAGCATCATAGGTCCTTCCAGCAAGAGCACAGTGCCAGCTGGTCTGCCTGCTCATGGTTTCAGGTGTCAGGATCACCTAGAAAGACAAGACTTATGCAGACACTGAATGAAACAAGGCTTTACTCACATAGAGAAACGACAGAGCAAGATCAGCCTCAACAGGAAGCCTTGGGCTTCTAGGCCAGTGGACCTTGGCCAGCAGCCACTGTAGGGAGATGGTCTGTGCTGGCCCCTCTTTTGCTAAAGGCCAAGGATCCAGTTCTCCCCTTAATGGCACAGAGATGGTAGCGGCCTTGGCCAAGTGCTATGTGTTGCACAGGCTTAAGCAGAACGAAGGAGAACATATCAAGTGTAGGATAGGGAAAAAAATTTTCTCACAACAGGATAAGCCCAGCACAGGTGGTAAGGACTATTTTTCTCTATGTAAGCAAGGAAATGTTCCATGCTTAAGGGCATCAGTGTAGGGGTTGGGAATTATCAGAGTTCATTTGACCTTCTTTCCGAACACCAGTTCACTATTCCTAAATGTACAATTAATATCAACCTGAGGAATGAAGAAGTGGAGAGATAGTGATTGTCCAAACATTGGTCTTAAAAAACTCATTAGCATTTTATTTGGGCCACCTTGCTTTAGATAATGCTTAGACAATTTTATGTGTACATACTTCTTAACTTTAGTGGTACCTTGGTTCACAAATTTAATTTGTTTTACAATTTTAGAAAAGATGGATTCGGTTGTGTTTGTCACCCGATGCAGAGTTTGGAAACAAAAATGAAATTTTGCCGAACATTTCTGTTTGTGAACCAAATTGTTTGCAAACAAAAGTGTTCACGAATTGAGGTACCACTGTATTCTAAAACTTTCCACTATGCCAATAAATAGCCTTCATTCTGACCTTGGCAAATTTTAAAAGATAAAGAAGATCTCTCCCTTTGAATAGCCTGTACTAGAGAGAACACTGCTGTTGTAGCCTGACTTGTGTCATTCTCAAATTCTTATGTTGAAGTCTTGACTCCTGGTACTCTAGAATGTGACTGTACTTGGAGATAGACCCTTTAAAGAGGTAAAATAAAATGAGGTCATATGGATGAGCACTAATAGAATATGACTGGTGTCCTTATATGAGAAAGAATTAGGGCACACATATACACACTGCAGAGGTAGAAGATGGCCAACTACAAGGCCAGGAGAGAGGCCTTTGTAAGAAACTAGTCCTGCCAATAACATTAATCTTAGACTTTTAGCCTTCAGTGAAGTGAGGGAATAACTTCCTGCTGTTTAAGTTGCCTGGTCTAAGGCACTTTGTTATGATAGCCCCAGCAAGCTAATACAAGTACCCTCCTGTGAAAGGCTTCACATCATTGAGCATTGGAATATGGCCCCTTCCCATTCATAGCTACACCTGCTGGAGCAGACACCACCTCCAGTGCACAACACAGAATTGTTCCTTCAAGCTGAGTCAATGCCCATAATGCCAGCACAGCCCTCTCTGCGGAAGTCATTAGAGCAAAACATCCTCCTCAAGAGCAGGTTTAATAAAGGCTGTGAAGAAAAACTTAAGAGGGAATTTGTGTTCAGGTAGGAAGTGAAAATGGAAAGCCAGTGAATAAAGGGAGCCATTCAGTGCAACTTTTTTAACTTACCAAATTATCATTAGAATTTTTCAAATTTACCATATTATTATCAAGCACTGCAAAGCATTGCTTGACCCTACCACGCAACTCCTACTAAATAGTCACAATAGCTTTTATTTTTCTTCATGTGAGCCTGATTCTTAAGGTTCACAATTTTCCTCCACTTAGTCTTCTTACTCTCCTCAGACTACATTTTTTTTTTAAAGTTTCATTAGTTACAGAATGAAAGCAAGTTATGGAAAGCATTTGGAGAGTTACACTGAACAAATACATTGATGTGGTGACAGCGTGGGTGGTTAGGTACATTTGTCATTTTTATGACTGTCTTAAAAAGGGCTCTTGAATCAGAAAAATGAAGTTTGCCAAACTGCAAAGCCAAGAATTAGGGTTAGACAAACTGAAGAGACATGAATCTTGGGTTCTCTTATCTTCTTTTGTTAATCTTAAATAAAATTTGTCTTCTGATTGATGGACACATTTCGATACGAATTGGTAACCAGACTGTAGCTGGGTCTTTACAGCTTCCTGTGGGTCATATTATCAAATATTCAACATGTATGACTAACTTACTTTGGTGGCTGCTGGTTTTCTTCACAGTAAGCAAGAATCTCTTAATTAGACAATGCTATAGTAAAGATCTCTGTCCCCAGAGACATTTGGGCATTTTCTTTACTAGTGAGTTCCAACCCTAGTGAAATGCCTTACCCAGAGTAGTTTCCTGATGAATGGAAAAAGAATATTGTCCTGTAGACATACATAAAGAGTAACAGAGAAACAGAACTGGTATGTCCCTTAGGTTCCATTATAGAGACTGGCAACCATCTATATTGGTGTGTCCTCAGAGCAAACTTGTCCTGACAAAAACAATTATTGCTCAACTCTATTGCTCTTAACATCTTTATGCTGCACTTGACTTTAAAGTAACTGATATGAGAGTGTAAATAAGGACAAAAACATATAATAGATAATGTGAAATAGGAGGAAAAGGGGCAAAGGGGAAGGGGAAGTGGGAGGGGTAGGGGAAAGGAAAGAAAGGAATGGAATTAATATGAGAAAATGGAAAAATAGAAACAAAATCTTTGTAAATAGGGAGGGATGGAGGGGTTGAAGGGAGGGCTGGGCAAGGGTGAAAAATAAGAACCAAGAGAGATTATGTAAAGGTGCAAATTTCCAATGATGAATGTCATTATATTGTATACCTGAAATGTACCAATGATCAGAATGAATAATTGATAGGGCAAAATAGGAAGAAAAGGTCCAAAGGGGTAGGGGTCATGGAAGAGGCAGAGGAAAGGAAAGAAGGGAAAGGAAAAATGATGAGAAATGGAAAAAATGGAAACAAAGTCTTTGTAAATAGGGAAGGATGGAGGGGATGAAGGGAGGGCTAGGAATGGGGAAAAAATAAGAACCAAGATGCATCATGTAAAGGTACAAGTTCCCAATGAGAAATGTAAATGTGTTGTATACCTACAATGTACCAATAAAAGAATTTAAGTAATAATAATAAAAAATTTTAAAAAATAAAGTAACTGATATTTGTATCCTTTTATTCTGGTTTAAGAGCATCATTGTGATACTAGTAATAAGAAAACATATCCCCAATTCTTGGACAGACTATCTGATAGACTAAGTCATGGAAAAAGTACATGGGCAACTTGGTAGTGCCATATAGAAGAAATCACGTGTTAGTCCAGCCAAAGTTAACTTCACATAGAATCATGAGGAGAGTGAATACACATGACCTCCTCATATTTTACAATCTGTCAATCTGTTTATTCTACTTAGCCTACTTTTGATACTTGTGGGGAAAAGGAAAGGAATAATTATCCTGAAAAGGGCAAGTCATTATTTATTTACTAGTAGTAAGAACAATAAAACTTACTGAGGCACTACCTCACCTCACTGATGGGCAAAGGCTAGTTCCATTTCAGCCGAAGGTAGGATATCTATCCTCAGAAGTCTGGGAAGCAAAGAGAGGAGGGGCAGAGCCTCAACTATAGCTGCCCCCTTGACCACCTAAAATTTGTACTGTGGCTTGCTCTCATTCCTTGTATCCTTTGACCCCAAGCTTGAGGTTCCTATGCAATTATCCTCATATCCATAGAAATCTTCTCTTTGGGGCTCATTTTTGGCTATAATTTCCTATATTTTCCCAGAGATTGGATCTAGCCTCCTTTCTATTTTTCAGGTAACTTTCAACTTTTTTTTTTTTTTTTGGTACCGGGAATCGAACTCAGGTCCTTGCGCTTGTACAGCAGGCGGTGAAACCACTGAGCTAAATCCCCAGCCCCTCTTTCAACTATTTTGATCCTTCTTATTTTTATAGTGTTGGAAAAATTTATTAATTTTAGAAATATTTATATATTTATCTCTTGGAGGTGGGAAGGGATGTAGAAATTTGCCATCTTGATCTAACAAAAGATGAAAGTTTATTTTTAAAAAAGAATCATAGCTTGCAGAAAGAAAATTAAACGGTATCTAGTGAGTGATATCATCTTTCCCATGCTAGAAATATTTCAATGACAGCCTAGATGTTTCTAAAAACTATTTTTTAGGAAATCATATTAGAAAGTCATAAAGACTACAGTAAATAAAACTTTTAAACCCCTTTTAAAACTGAATTATTCTCAGGAGGCTACCTAATTTATGTAGGACTAAAATTCTTTTATGTTAAGGAACAGACAAAATTTGTTATAAAACAGAGAGTCTAAAATATTAATTTTATTAAACAAATGCTTAAACAAGTATTTGCATATTTCCCTGCCTATTCCCTAGTTAGATGTTCCATGTTACTTCATAACAAATTTCCCTGTACATGACCCATGTTGAAGATCTTAGTTGGTAACCAATATACAATGCCACAAAGAGCACATTATTTATCATTAAATATACAATTGTACATGTTGATTGGACTGTCTATTATGACTGCTTGAAAATTTAGAATCTTGACAGTTTAGATACTGCTGGAGTAAAGAGGGAGATCTCACATGGGATTTTCTTCTTCTTGATTGGAAAAGCACCTAGGTAATGGAGCAGACCCCAGGTAGGAGCTATAAATTTGAGAACCCAGGAAGGTTCAACCTCAGAGTAAGAGACCTTTCAGGAAAGAAAACCAACCATCCAGCATGTCCATACCATGTATTTTTGACTCCTAAGATGCCAAGAGGTTGTGAAAGGATAGTCTGAGCCTTCCCTGCCCCTGATGCTATAGAGAAGATATAAGAAGCCAAGGTTGCAGAAAGGCCTGCACCACGTAGCTTAGCAGGTAAGTGGCTCCCTATCTACTCCATCATCATCAGCCCTCAGGGATGGAGGTCACTTCACCTGTCACCTTTTGCAGGATTTCCATTCCTTATGGTACCCTAGAATCAGACCTGAGCCCTAGTCAGCCACTAAAGAAAAATAACATCTAAGGGAAACTGGTACTCAGAAAGTAAAATTATGTAGTCTAAAAAGAATAAATACATAGTAAAATAAAACTGTCCAGCCCAACATACCAAAAACTCAAACTATAAAATAAATTAGTATAATTTAAGGAAATGCAAGTGGAGGCCAGAGAATATTCTATAACCATTAGGAACAGTGACAGATACACAATTCTTTAATTAAACAACTCCATAAGTAAAACAAAGTAAAAAATGAATATTTCAAATAGAATATCTAGTGGAAGAACTATCTTGTATTTGTTTCCTAGGGCTGCCATAACAAATTACTATGAAGTGGGGGCTTCAAATAGAAGCAAATTTGGCTTCATTGTTCTCAAGATTAAAAATGCAAAATCATGGTGTCAGCAGGGCGATCTTCTCTTGAAAGTTCTAAAGGAAAACCCTTTATCATCCCTTCCTAGCTTCTGGTGTTGGCTGGCAGTCTGGCACTTCGAAACTTGCAGCTGCATCACTCCATTCTCTGCCTAGTCATTCATGACTTTCTTCCTATGTCTGCTATCTCCAAATCTCCCTTGCCTGACAAAGATTCCAGTCAATGGGTTTAGGACCCACCTACCTCATCTTACTTACACCTGCATAGGCCCATTTCCTAAATAAAGTTATATTCATGGGTACAGGGGGATTAGGGTTTCAGTATATCTTTTTAGGACACAAATTGACAGCATATCTCAAAACACACAAAATAGAATGATAGGAAAGCTGTAGAGAAAAGCTAAGGAAATTTGTTGACATCTCCAGAGAATCAAACATGGAAATAAGGGCACTTCTACCAGGGAGACAAAATCACTGGGTGAAGAAAGTCTCCCTTGGCTAAATAAAGGGCTGAATCTTTAGATTGAAGAGGAGATTGATAAGGAGAGATACATACTTAGACCCATCCTAGAAAGTTTCTGAATTCTAAAGAGAAATAAAAAATATTCAAAGCTTTCTGTCAAAAAGAACAAGCTAACTGTAAAGAAAACAATTCATACTGACTTTGTACTTTTCATTTGTAGTCCCGCAAGCTAAAAATCAGTAGAGTAGCATCTGAACACTACTGAGAGAAAAAGTTCAATCTAAGAATCCTATGTATAGTCAAGAAATTATTCACCTGTCATAGCAAAATAGAGTTATCTGAGAATATGTCGAGAAAGGAAAATTCTCAAGAAAAGACTAATGAAAACCAAAATTAAATCCCACAGAATACAAGAGTCTCTAAAAATGGGAAAATCAAAGACGAGATGAGCAACAGTGAAAGTAGTAGATGTTAAGCAACAGTGATAAGCAACAAATGTTTCCATACTAAATCTAAATATTGAATAAATATCATTTATTCAGTTGAACTCCAAATGGATAAGAACAAAACATTTTAAGTGCTAAATACATACCCTAGAAACATAAGAAAAAATTCAATAAGAGAAATTCTAATAACAATTTAAAAATAAATCTATTAAACTGTTTCAGCAAAACTCAAGAGTTAGTAAGATAGAGAGGAGGGTCAGGGAAGGTGAAGTTAAAATTCACTCATGTATGAAGAGGACAAGAAAGTTAAAGGAAAATTAGGCTATTTAAAGGTATCACCTTATTGGGGAAAAGAAAAGTAGAAGAAAAAATAATCTTTGTGGCATATGGCATGTCTTCATGCCTTCATATCAAACACAAAGAAGAGAAAGTAATTAGTAATAGAATTTTTTTAAATGGAATAACTTTTGAATTAATAAGAAAAATTGAATGAAGTACAGCTTGATCAACCCCAATATAAAATATGAAAAAAGATATAGAAAACATAAGAATATAAGTTAAGTAACAAATAGAATACATGATGAGAGAGTAGAAAAGATCAATATTACTCTAAATATAAATGAACTAATTTCTTCCATTGAAGAGCACAGAGTATCAGATTGGACTAATACATTAACTTAGGTGTGAGATCTTTACAAGAAACACAAACTAAAATAATAAAGAAATGTTGATACTAGACAAAAAAGATACTAGTAAAAAAGAGATATTAGACAAACAAAAGATATGGCAAAATTAGTATCAGATAATATGAAATTACAGTAAAAGCATGAAAGAAGATATGGAAGTAATTTCATAATGAAAAAATATAATCTGAAAAATGGATAGTCAAGATTTGTATGAATCAAATAATTTATCAACTAAATATGTAAAATTAAAACATATACAAAGAGAACTTCTTGAAAATAAAGTTACAGTGGAAGAATTTAATACATGATTTGGCACAACTAATTAAGAGGATTTGATCATATTTAAAATTTGATACAATAGGTGATACATGTTTATTTTTGTTTGTGTGTGTACATATCATATAGTCCTTGACTTGAAAATAAACTTTTTCTCCTAAAGTTCCAGAAGCATTATAAAAATTCACCACATTCAAAACTACAAACAGAATTTATTGAAAAACTAGATATCTGAAAGATCATATTATTTTATCATAACCCAATAAATTTAGAAATAAATTGAAAAGAGTGACCAACTATCTCATAACTCTTAGAAATTAATTCTCAAATAAACTTCATATTATAAAGGAAATCAAAAGAAAAATTATGAACTGTTTAGAGAACAGTGTAAATTGTTTTCCATCCTTTGGTTTTTAATCTGTGATTTTCTTTTTGAATTAAATGTATTTTTCGTATACTGCATATTATTGGGTATTGTCTCTTGATCTAATCTGCAAATCTGTGTCTTTTGACTTTGGAATTGAGACCATTCACATTGAAAGTTATTACTAAGAGGTACTGACTTATTACTCTCATTGCATTTTTTTTTCTGTTACTTTTTAAATTTTTTTTCCTGTTCCCTAGCTACTCATCCTACCAGGTGTATTCATTTCTTTTTTAATTAAATTCTTTTATTGGTACATTTTAGGCATACAACACATTTACATTTCTCATTGGGAACTTGTACCTTTACATGATGCATCTTGGTTCTTATTTTTTCCCCATTCCTAGCCCTCCCTTCATCCCCTCCACCCT
>NW_004624827.1:6596454-6615214 GCF_000247695.1 Heterocephalus glaber | reverse complement strand
TACATATATATATTGCTTTATTATAGTATTAAAATTTCAAAACAATCTTCAAATTAGCTTTTTTCCTTTACCCTGTATTAATATATCAAGATATAATTGGTCTTCTTAACTTTTTGAATGCTGTTTTTGTAAAACTTTGCAATTTCATCAGGTAGTCTTGTAATTATAAAACCACTGATTAATTAGCCTTAGTGTGTTTCAACTCTGAATTTTTATAAACTCGGCATTTTTCTCTTTTTTAAATCACTTGTGTAATATTTTAGAATTTTTAAATTTTTTCTGAAGGCCTTCATAAGTATTACTCTGTAGCATAAAATTTTCTCTTAATTATTCCCTCCCCATAACTGTATTTAATCCTCAGTTTGCTACTATTAGCCTTCAATATGCCAAATTTACTCAACTTACAATAAGTCCTTAAACCAAGTAATTTATTCAGAGCCCCTATATAATTGTTAAACTAATACTTGCTTTTTATAAAGGCATTATATTTAGAGTATTAAAAGGATAATAAATCTGTAAAATGCCTAATTAGGATGAAATAGGTATCCCCATAGGTTCATTTATTTATTTATGATTATACAGATGCATGAATGATCATTGCAGAAAACTTGACAAACTGAAGAAAGAATAAAGAAGCAAATAGAAATTATTGTGACTTATGTAAAAAAAACCTTATTAGTATTTTAATTAAATTTTGGTTTACAATAATCTATATGCTGCACAAACTTACATAAGGTGATAAAAAATGTATTTCTCTTTCACTTTTTTTCTTTTGTTGACTCCAAAAGGCAGTACTAAGTGAAGGAAAGAGTAAGGAAGGAGAGAAATGAAAGGCTATCACATAGGTAGCATGCCGAAAAAGAGCCATTCATGCTTGTTTTCTTTTTTTCTGCAATATTTTCCTTAAAAAATAGTTAAATTTATCTGATATTTCCACAATGGCAAATTCTATTACAACAACCATGCTATTAGAAACATATGTTCTGTGATATTGGTGCTTGATGTCTTTGGTTAAAAGTGGAGCTGACATCTCATCTTTGACAAAGGAGCTAAACACCCTCACTGGAGGAAAGATAGGCTCTTTAATAAATGGTGCTGCAAAAACTGGGTTTCAACTTGTGAAAGACTAAAACTGGACCCATGTTTCTCACCATGCACTAAACTAAAATCGAAATGGATGAGAAATCTAAATATTAAAACAGAAACACTAAACCTGGTGGAAGATAGATTAGGTAGAGCTCTTGAAGACACTGGTATAGGAAAAGACTTTAAGAACAAAACCTCAGTTGCAAGTAAACTAGCACATAGAGTCTACAACTGGGATCTCATCTCATTAAAAATCTTCTGCACAGCAAGAGAAACCACAAAAACAAGTGAAGGGACAATACACAATGTGGGAAAAATATTTTAACCAGCTGTTCCTCAGACAAAAGTCTACTATCGAGAATCTATAAAGATCTTAAAATGTTTAACATCACTGGTCATTCAAGAGATGCAAATGAAAACAACGCTGAGATTCCATCTCACTCCAGAAAGAATGGCTGCTATCAAAAAAATCAACCAATAACAAATGCTGGTGGGGTTGTTGAGAAAAAAGAACCATTCTCCACTATTGGTGGGAGTGTAGACTGGTCCAACCACTATGGAAATCAGTATGGAGATACCTCAAAAAACTAGGACTAGAGGTCTCATTTGACCCAGATATTTCCATGCTGGGTATCTTCCCCCCAAAATTAAAAGCATCATACCACAGCAATATATGTGCATCCATGTTTATAGAGGCACAGTTTGTAATAGCTAAATCTTGAAAACATCCCAAATGCCCATCAACTGCTCACTGGATAAAGATATGGGTTTTTTAATAAAATAGAGTACTCCTCAGCCATAAAGAATGATATACTAGAGGAATTTATAGCTAAATGGATGCACATTGAGGCCATACTCCTAAGTGAAATAAATAGGACACACATGGTAAATAATGAATAGTTTATCTGGTGTGAGAAACTGAAAGTATAAATAAGGACTAAAAGGTATAATACATAATGTTAAATAGGAAGAAAAGGGGCAAAGGGGAAGGGGAAGTAAGAGGGTTAGGGGAAAGGGAAGAAGGGAGTGGAATTAATAGGAGAAAAGGAAAAAAATGGAAACAAATCTTTGTATAATAGATAGTGTAAAATAGGAAGAAAAGGTCCGAAAGGGAAGGGGAAGTAGGGAGGGAGGTGGGAGAAAGGAAAGAAGGGAAAGAAAAAAATATGAGAAAAGAAGGAAACAAAGATTTGTAAATAAGGAGGGGTAGAGGGGTGGAAGGGAGGGAAGAGGAATGGGGAAAAAACAAGAACCGAGATGTATCACGTACGGGTACAAATTCACAATGATGAATGTGATCCTGTATGAATGTACACCTGAAATGTACCAATAAACTTAATGAAAAAAAGTGGAGCTGAGATGTAAATACATCTGACACATGGACTTTATTTTTTGTTTGTTTTGCTTTTAACACTGTTTTTCTTTGTGTATCTCAGTCTTCCTGTTACTTCCGGTCCTTTAGACAAATGACTTCTTATTCTGCTTTCATCATTTTATCAATCAGGTCAGTGTAATTATCAGTATGATCATCTGTGCTTTCATGCTCTATTGCTCTGTATCCCTGCACTTTAGATACTTTTGGGTTTTTGCTAACACAGGTGCATATTTTTGAAAGATATTCAACTTTCCTTTTTCAGGTTATTATTCTCCTTCATGTGATATTTCTTTAATAGTTCATTTTTGATCAGTTAATAATTATAACTCTTCAGGATCACATAAAAATGTCTTTTGTCTTCTTCAACCTCTTATTGAAAATAAAATCATATTCAAGAAAAAAACAAGTTTTAATTAAATTCTCCCTTTACTGGGCCACAAAATTTTATAATAGATAATTAGAGCCTGTCAAAGTCAGTACTTACCCATCTGTCCCTGCTTCTTACCTACTCTTCTCTCTCTTTTTCCCCTACTCTTCTCTTTCTTATTTTCTTTTCCTATTATAAAATACTTTTCTCATTACAAATAACTTTTGTGATACCGAGGGTTCCATTACAAATATTTTTCACTCTTAAATATAGTCTACTGAATCATGTTTACATCTATGAAAAGTTATCTTTCCTATTCTTTTCCGTAATATTATATTTAAGTTTTGCCTGTGTTACATATATTCATTTCATTTACAGAAAACATTAACAAGACAATAATATTTTCAATATAAAAGACAAATGAGATCTTATTCAATTGAGATATAAAAGTAGATACAAAAAGAATTGCATAGCTTTTATTTAAATTAATTGCTACATCTAGAAACAGTACTCTTAAGCAACCACCATCTCAGATTATATAATTATCTTGAATAAAAATGGTTTCAAATTGAGAATTCATGGCTTTATTTTTATATACAGGTCTCATATAAATGTATGTTAAAAAATAAATGGATAAATGCAAGGAAAGGCTGGTTAAACAAGTCTTCTAAAATTTGTTTTGAAAAATCATATTAATCATTTCGTCACCTACTAACAAATGTATATTAATAAAGCAATTGATTGAATGATTGATTGATTGACTAAAACAACCAGAAATATATTTCTCAAGTAGGGAGTAAATACTTCTTAACAAAAAGTTGGTTCTTTGAAAAGACCAAAAAAACTGATAGACCTCTAGCCAGAAAACTAAAAACAAAAGAAGACACATTATTAATATCAGAAATGATTGAGGGGCCATCACTACTGATCACATGGACATTAAAAGAATGTTTCTCTGGTGGAAATTTGAATGACATGAGTACATATATGTCACTTCATAAATAGATGTAAAATACAAAGTGTGAATCATCAAAATCTATATCATAGTTTCTCCTTTGGAAGAATCTGGGATATTAGTTTGAACCTAGAAGTGGCTTTTAGCCTTATAAACCTTTTGTTAACCAAGATAAGGTATTTATATATTTCTTATTTAATTAAAAACCTTTTTAAGAAAAAATTCCAAAAGCCTCAATAACCATCTAATCAACATTGCACAAGGCAGAGGTAAATAAGGTTAATATAGGAGTACTCACAACAAATAAAGGTGTGAAAGAAAGGTTCCTGTCATTTCTAACAGCACAATACACTGTCAAGTGCTCACACTGTGCCAGAAAGATAGCTTGGTGTTATGGCTTATGTCTAAATGTCCTCTGAAAGCCTCATGCACTCATGGGACTTTTCAGAGTTACTGAATCATGGGTACAATACTGGATCAAGGGTGTGAAATTCTGGATTAGTCCACTGATTGGTTTAGCATGGTTCTGGGTATGACTGAATGGATTTACTGAAAATGGAAGACCCATCCTGGGTGTGAGTGGCACCAACCAATAAGCTTGTAACCTGGATGAAATAAAAAGAGAAACCAGAAGGAATACTGTTAATTTCTGCCTGCCATAGCATGAACTGTACTCCTCTCCCATGCCCATCTGCCATGCCATTCTGCCTTGGAACCAGCCAACTATAGTCTGAAACCCCTACAAACTGTGAGCTACAATAAACCTTTCCTCTTTTAGCTTGTGGGTGTCAGATTTTTTTGTCCCAGCAATGAGAAAGTAATTGAGACATTGGGATAAAACAAGAAAAAAAAATGGTGCCTACTTTCCTGCAACAGAGACATCAGTGTCAATACTATATATCAAACACCTAGTCGCATTTCTAGGAGGCAAGATTTATTGAGTACTAACCAAGCCAGGCACTGTTCTGTGTTTTTTACAACATGAATTTTCCACTCAGTCCTCATAGCAACCACACACACAGGCATTATTTCTGTTGTTCTTGTTCTGAATATAAGATGCCTAGCCCAGGTGGGTCAGTAACTTGTATATGTGTTGCCCACCAGATTGTAGGATTAAAAGTCACTATGCTTTGCTCTCAATACTACATCTGTACCAAAAAATGGCTAAGTACTACCTACTATTATTTAATATATGACAAAACTGAAACATAAAAAGGTCATCGAAATGATGCATGGTCATATCAGTGGTAAATGGCAGAACCAGATTTTAAACCAGCTCTTTCTCCAACACTCCTTTTTCTTCATGAGGATATGAAGGTAAGAAAATGTATAACATTTTTAAAGTACAATATGTAATTGTTTCCAGCTTTATTTACCACGTATAGTTAAGCTGGGCATGGTTATATATATCTGTAATTCCAGTGTTCAGGAGGCGGAGATAGGAGGATTGTAAGACCAGCCTGGGCTATATAGAGAGTTCAAGTTCACCCTGGACTACATAGTAAGACCCTGTTTCAAAACAAAACAAAAACTGTGTATAGCTACTATAACAAATTTGATGAGTTTAGACACACATTATTATCACCAGTTAATAAACAGATCTATCATCTCTGAAGATTTTCCTGTATTTCTTTGTGCTTTGTTGTTATTGTTGCTTTATGGTGAGAACACTTAGCACAAGACCTACCCTCTTGAAAAAATTTTAAGTATATAATGCCTCATTGCCAATTGTAGGCATTATGTTATAAAACAGATCTTTGGAACTTACTTATTTTGTATAACTAAAGGAATAGAACTAGTCAAGGATATAGAAGTAGATAACAGTAATTTCCAGGTAAGGACTAGGGGGAAATTTGGGGAGTTGTTGTCCAGTATAATAATATTACAGAGGCTTTGATAACAAACACCTCCTGCGTGATTTCTGAGGCTCTTTGCAGCTATTTCTTCTGTAGGTGAGTCAATTTCTCTTGTCCCTCCCTCCTTTTCTTATTTATTTTTATGGCTTTCCTCTTGGTAGATCCATTCTCTGCTGGTCTGTCTCCCTTTTTCTGTCTGCCTCTTAACTCCACCTCCTTTGAATATTTATACCCACTCCTAAGTTAAAAAACAAAATTCTTCATATCTCTCAGCTTAAGAGAAAGGTAAGAAAGGAAGCACTGAGGCTCTCGGTTAAACTCAAGTTTTGCCGATCAATTATTTCCTGAAAAGGTAGTGTTTTCTACTTGTCTGTGTTCACAATTACTGTGGTTGCACTGGTTTTATATGTGCATTCATGTACCCTTCTGTGTGACATGTACAAGTGTTGATGGAATATTGCCTTTCTTGATAAAGAACTTGCCAGCTGCTGCTTGGGTGCTCAGAATGCCTATTGCTCTCAAATCGCATGCTGAAAACTTTATAATGAAACCCAAAAATCACAGAAGCATAAACACAGCTGCTTATGCCTATAAAGTAAGTAGTTTACAAGGGAAAGCATAATCAGTAGAATCGAGTGTTTAGTCAATTACATTAACAGCAGACAAATAGAAATCGTATGTATTTGACAGGAGGCCATTTTAAGAAACTTAGTATTTGTATGCTGCAAATGTAATGAGACATCTTAAAAGAAATGTCATCCATTATTCATGAATTTGAATCAAATACAAAGGGCTGTCCTGAAAAAAAATCAGAAAATTATCTTTAAAACATCAGGATTTTTATTTCGGTAGCTCATTTTGTTTTTTAAATTGCTTCAGGGGTGTCTTTTTTCTAGAAGTGAAAAATGTGGTTACAACCAAAGATTTAATACACCTTAAATGTAGCAGTGATATTGTTTCAGAAAACCCTGCATGTCTGTAAATCTCCAAGGTTGTAAGAAACATGGTCTGTATCAGAACACGAACTGGGCTGGGGGAGGGCCATGAAGAATAGTCAGATCCAGCACAGCAGAGCAGTGATGAAGAAGTTCCCTTGGTGAATGATAGAAGGTAATCAGTTTTGACAGGTGGGACTTGGGGGAACTTGTGTAACAGTCAAATGTCAGAGGTCAAGCCAGGAAGCTCAAAGGTCCTTTGCTGGCTCATTGGTGGAGTTCCTGCTCTTGGGAGTTCAGAAAGCAAAAAGATTATTGATGAAATAAAAAAGAAAATCAGAAGAAAGACCCCCACCTCCATGCAAGGACTAGAGGGCAAGAATCCTGCTACTAGAATCATGGCTCTGGTACGGGATCACTTCCAAGGACAACCAGATATGAGGTGCAGTTTTAGAGTTGTTTCTTAAATTCTAGTGATTAAAGTCTGTTTTGACCTTCCAGTGGGGCCAAATTATCAAGATCCAGGTACATGTCCTGGTGAGGTGATCTGTGGAAAATGTGGGAAAGCTATCTGCAAATAAAATTTTGCTTATCGAGTATAACTGTAATAGTGATAAATCAATAAATGATAAAGTTCCAGTGAACAACTGGGAATGGAAATTTCACAAAGCCTTTCTGAATATGTTTCTAAGTTTCAATTTTTATAAGACAATAAGTGCTTACAGGATCTATTTTAGTAAATGATAAAATACATGGTCATACAGTTAGCATAATAACAAGACCCCCAAACATCTATGCCTGAGTCAATTGCTTTAGAACCACCTAGTGGTGCTTTAAGAGCTGGTTGACCAGGGCCACAAATAGTCTAAGGATTTCAATTTTAGAAAGCTGAGAATCTGCATTTTCTGCAAGCTTCCCAGGGAGCTACCAACATTGACTGAATCCCCTTTTAAAACCTTGTCCAATTTATCCCACAGAAAGCACTCTAAGAGCTCCAAAGTACCACAGTTAAGAATTTGAAGCCTTTGTTATCTCAGATGGTTTAGGCATTCTCTCTTCAGTGATGTCATATATGTAAGGAAAATATTGCTCCTTGTTATGCCGTAATGTACAGCTTTATCTCGGTGCTCCCAAGACTTATCACAAATTCCAGTTTCTTAGCCAAAATGAACCTTTACTTCTAGAAGGCCATCTCTCCAAATTGCCCCTATCCCACTACAGTACCCCCAGACACCCCTGGTATGCACCTTCCCACTGTGACAATATCCTTGGATCCATTGCACCACATCCCTATTGTGTGTATGTTTTTCCAGATGATCTTTTCTGTCACACTGGAGATAAGATATGATGAGCTTTGATCCAGGTCACCAAAATGTGAAGAGTCTTATCTCTAGTCAGATTATTGTCCCAGGATGCAGATAAAGACACAGGATTGCACAAGACTTTGATGCTTGTATAAGTAGACTGTCACCAAACCCCAAGGCAAGCCCTTCTTTTCAGTGAACAATTGAGAATGATTTCTGAGTTTGTTCACAAATCCTAGAAATTATTCTAAAATTATCAGTAGGGAATCAGAAGACCTGAATTCTGGTTTTTGCCTCTAAGTCTAGAATTCTGTGGCCTTAAGCAAATGGCCTACTCAATCCTCTGCTATTGTGTAGTGGTAGGAGCAAAAGTTTGAATCACCACTTTCGACTATTTACATAAGTTGTGGAAAATTATTAACATCCAGTGTCTCTTCACCTATATAAAAAAGGGTACTAAAAAGACTCTCTTCAAAGAGTTTTTCAACAATTAATTTAGATATTGTTTATGAAGAACTTAATACCATGTCTAGCACAAAGTAATTTTTCTATCAATGTTGGCTATTATTGTATTTAGGAAGAAGTGGGAAATAGATTTGAAAGAAACTTTGAAATGGTTGAAAGTGAGGATGTACATAAGAAGCTAAGCCAGAAAAATACAGTATTAACTATGTAATGCTACAAGGGGTGATCAAGCTACATGGTAAATTTTTAATTTTTAAAAATTTATTACAGTGGAAGATACATTGCCACTAATTCCCTTCAAAATACTTTCCCTCATTTTGAGCACATTTATCCCATTGTCAGATAATCAAGGTGAGCAAATGCCAGAAGGCCAAGTACTAGAGGGCATTCTTAGTCAGCTGGAAGTCAGGATCTAGGAGTGTGTGCTGATGCCACATGTGTTACCACCTGAAGAATTTGGTACTCTCCAGGTCCCATGCTCATTTTCTTACCCACTAGTTTTTAAGTGAAAACAGAACATTTTAAAACATCTTGACAAGTCCTCCTGTGACTTTTCGTTGCATACAATAATTTGAGAACCACTAGACAAAGAGCAGATCAACCCAGAGGGTTGGAAATAGCATGATAACATAGCCACTGGCTGAACACTGAACACTCACTGCTTGTTTTCAATCCCCTTTATTTTCCCCACTAGCAATAATCCACCTCTGACTAGATTAGCCTAGAAGCACACAAGAAAAGACAACTGGGATTAGCTTTAAAAAAAAGTCAGGACTTACTAATGGGAATAGGTGTAGCCCTTTGTTATGGGTTGTATGTACCTCAATGCCTCATGAGATCATTGGTGTTGCTTTTCAGAGGTGGCTGGATGTAAGGTGTGTGAATATGGATTAAGGGTGTGTGATAACTGAATTAGTCCACTGAATGGTTTAACATAGTTCTAGGTGTGGGAAATGTGAAAGCCCACCCTGAATGGGAGTGGCACTATCCAATAGACTTGTAGTCTGAATGGGAGAAAAAAGAAAGGGAGGCTCACTGCCTACTTCCTGCTTACCCTGCTATGGACTGTTTCTCCCCTGCCATGCCTCTCTGCCATGCTGCCCTGCATGGAGCCAAATATCTACAGACTGAAGTTTCTACAAACTGTGAGCTAAAATGAACCTTTCTAGCTTTAATTTGTGTGTGTCAGGTATTTTGTCCTAGCAACAAGAAAATTATCTAAGACCCCCTTAATAGTGATATCCAGTGATAGCACCATCCTCAGCACCAGGGCTGGTCTTGGTCATCTTTTTGGCTTGTATTTTTGACCATTGTGGGGAAATAACCTTGATCAATGTGTGAACCAGTTGGCTTGCTTCTTATACAATATGTACTGGTTGAGCTAGAGGATTAAAACTATTTAGCTTGACTTGATCTATCTGACTCAATATCATTGGAACATTTCAGGTTTCATTGAAGTAATATTGGTACTAACACAAAGGCCATGCTCTACTGAGAAAGCCAGCTGGATTTCAGTGGTGCTCTGAGATAGCATTCATTTGTTTCAGCAGTATAGTGTTTGTGGGCAATGAATGACACAGATAATGACAAATCTTAATGACTAGTGGTAATCTAGGCAAGAAGTCTCTACTTGAAGCTCCTGGGAAGAATTATAGGCCTAAGAAGTTCACCTCTCTTGTTTTTAGTGTTGTTGTTGTTGTTGTTGTTGTTGTTGTTGTTACTGTTGTCGTTTTGAGACAGTCTTGCTATGAATTCAGGCTGGCCTTGAATTCACTATGTAGTCCAGGCTGGCCACTAACTTGAGGTGATCTTCTTCCCATAGCCTTTTGAATGCTAGGATTACAGGCATGCCCATCATGCCTGGCCTCTTATTCTTAGTAATACACTAGAACATCATTACTATTTAATATTTTTTTCTGCCATCCATGCAGACCACAATTGACAGTCCATAACATCCTGGAAAGATTATTTATAAATTTCTAAATGCCCTTAGGTCTTAAAAAGCCCAAGAGCAGAGCCTAAGAAATGTGCATGAGTTTGGTACCCATCAATTGATTGCTTCTTGACCAGATTAGGTGTTCAATTGAATGAAGAAAAAGATCTTATATTTAAAAGTAGGGATCTACATCTAGCAGTGCTACGAATCACTTATTTTTGAAGTACACATAGAACCTGAACAACAAATATACTGTAAAAAGTGACTGAATTTATAAGAAAATAAGGAAAATTCCCAAGAGCTAAAAGAAAAATCTGAGCTGAAATCAGGGCCAAAATAAACTTAGAAGCCTGCACTATCCTTGGTCAATTGCTGACACCTAGAATCTGAAGTTTTGAGGTTTGTAACTACTAAAGAAATGAAAAATTACATCTTGTGGTGCATATGCAAGACAGGGAAATAGAGTCTGAGATGCAAATAAGAAGTCAGTAGCCCTGAAATGAGCTATGATCTCAATGAAATAATGTGTAAGAAAAAAATTTGACAAAGTGGCAAAAGGCAGCTGAGAGAAAATCTGTCTAGCTCGTAATACAAGGTGAAAATCAACAGTGATAAAAATGACAATATTTGTCCCCTGTGGAAATTTTTAACTTTATCTACACTCTTGTGATGTTGGAGTTTAAATTGAGTCAGGAAAATTTCAAACCTAGAAAATGAAGTGGTCCTACATTGGTAGCACTTCCTGATGCCTGCCATAAGCAAACAGAAATGCTGGGAAAAGCACCTCTTCCTGAAGGCCTCAGAATTCTCACATAGTAGATTGAAAGATAGACAAATATCCAGAGAAAAATTCCCACAGCCACACCCACACACACACACGCACACAAACCAGGATGACTAGAGGCCAGCAAATGCAACAAACAATAGATTTAAACCATATGAAATTCATATAATGGAATTTTCCAAAACTGAATCATACCACAGTGATATATGTGCGCCCATGTTCATAGCAGCACAGTTTGTGATAGCTAAAACTTGGAAGCAGTCCAAATGCCCATCAACTGGAGACTGGATAAAGAAAATGTGGTTTTTTTATAAAATGGAGTACTACTCAGCCATAAAAAATGAGAAATTAAAGACATTTATAGCTAAGTGGATGCACATTGAGGCGATACTCTTAAGTGAAATAAATAGGACACACATGTATAAATACCAAATAGTTTCTCTGGTGTGAGAAACTGAAAGTGTAAATAAGGACTAAATGTATAATAGGTAATGTGAAATAGGAAGAAAAGGGGCAAAGGGGAAGGAAGTGGGAGGGTTAGGGGAAAGGAAAGAAGGGAATGGGATTAATATGAGAAAATGGAAAAATAGGAACAAAATCTTTGTAAATAGGGAGGACTGCAGAGGTTGAAGGGAGGGCTGGGCAAGGGTGAAAAATAAAAACCAAGAGAGACTATGTAAAGGTGCAAATTTCCAATGATGAATGTCATTATATTGTATACCTCAAATGTACCAATGATTAGAATGAATAATCGATAATGCAAAATAGGAAGAAAAGACCCAAAGGGGTAGGGGTAGTGGGAGGCGAAGGGGAAAGGAAAGAAGGGAAAGGAAAAATGCTGAGAAATGGAAAAAATGGAAATAAAGTCTTTGTAAATAGGGAAGGGTGGAGGGGGTGAAGGGAGGGCTAGGAATGGAGAAAAATAAGAACCAAGATGCATTCTGTAAAGGTCCAATTCCCAGTGAGAAATGTAATTGTGTTGTATACCTACAATGTACGAATAAAAGAATTTAACAAAAAAAAATAAGTATTCAAAGAAGTGAAGGTAAAAAAAAGACCTAGACTGCAAAAATAATGTTATTATTAAGATGTTCTCATTAAGAAAAGAATAAATCTTAACCAAGTGAGATTTATCCTAAGAATGCAGTTGATTAAATATTAGGGAATTTATTATTCTCATATACCAGTGGTGGAAAGCCTATAGCACACATGCCACCACAGGCTGTTTGTTATCATTGAAAACTCTAAAAGTTTCACCATCACTGTCATTACACCATATTAATAGTTTGAGGTTGGTATATACTTTTTAAATAGTTTTATTGAGATATAACTAACCTAAAAAACACATATAAAATGAGCAACTTGATGAGTTTCGATCCATGTACAACAGTGAAACCAACATCAAAGTCAAAACAATGTATGCATCCTTCACCTTCAGAAGTTTCCTCCTGCTATTTTATAACATTTTCCTGTGCTTTGTTTCCCAGGGCCCCTCCTCAACCTTTTGAAAACACTGCTATTTTCCATCACTATAAATTAGTTTGAATTTTCTCATATTTTATATGGCTGGAATCATGCAGTCAATATACTTCTTTTGCCCTGCTTCTTCATCCATTCAGCATAATTGTTCCGAGATTCATCCATCTTTTTTCGTATCTCAGCAACTTATTCATTTTTATTGCCAAACATTGTATTGGTTGTTGTACTGTTAAAAGTTAGTAGTGGATCTTCTGTACTGGAGTGGATTCTAGAAATTTGTGCTTAGAGGGCAGTGATAGTGAAAAAATCCTCCATTTGCTTCTTGAGATTTGGCTCCACTGCCTTAGGTTGGTTTGTATTCAAAAGCATAGATGATTAGATCTGGGTCATACCCTTGGAATGAATAGGGCTCCTGTTGGAAATAGGGCTGCAGCTTTAGCTTGTCCTGGTTTGTGTCTGCAGTGAGATGAAGAACCTGGCTGCACCCCTACGTGTTCCCCTTGTTGTACATGTTGATTCGTTCTGACAAACCAAGGTTCAAAATCTTGGTCAGTCAACACTGATTAGGCCAGAATCCATCCTAATTTTATCACAGGACCCCAGAAGTAAATTAAACCAGCCCTTTGCTAAAGGTTGTAGTGTGTATGTATATGTGAGGGGATGTAGGTTGAAATAGGTTACGATGATTTACCCACACTACCCACTAGAATACTCATCAGCCCCTAGATTTCATTTCAAATATGCACACAGGGAGGAAGCTAGAGAACAGGAGGAAAGAAAAGAGTTCAGGAGGACTCGTGAGTTTCCCCAAAGATAGAGAAAGCTGTAAATCCACAGCAAGTTTATTTCATTTCTTAACTGTCCATCATGCCAGCAACACACAGGCCTGCCAGAGAAACAGGACACCAGGATCAAAGAAATAGCCTGCATGAAGCATAGAATCAAGAAATGGGATGAGAACAGGGCCAAGAAACATCCCAGTGGTCAGCCCCATCTGATATCCCAGAGAGCACTGAGAAGGACCACGACTGAACAGTGGCTGAGGGTTAAGAGGACCAATCCAAGTCAGCACAAGGGGTCATAATGGTGGGAAAGAAAGGAGAAACCATTCAGGAAAGGTGAGAAGGACTGATCATGGAAAAAGTAAATAAATGGTTTTCAGACTGTGAAAGTTATCGGCCAAGGTTATTTGCCATCTTAGCTCTGACAGCACACTCCCTTCCAATCCAGGCTGAAACCAATTTCCAGACAGGCAGTCACAGAGTACACTAGAGCAGCTGCTAGGAGGATATGGCTACAGAAGAGAAATTTACTTCCTTATGGGTATCTTTGATGTTCCCAAAGAAGCAATTAAGTGCTTAAAGAATTCTTCTGAATAGTGGCTTTTCTGGCATCTTAGAAATTATTTGCTTGTACACAAAATTCTTGTTCAGTAACCAACGTAATGTATGTTTTTAAAAATGATTGTAATTCCAACATAGTGATGCTCTCCACCCTGATGATGGTCTCTGCTGCAGATAAACAGGAATTAAGCCTAAGTAGCAGCAGCAGTCACAGCAGCAGCAGCAGCAATTGCAGCCAAAAGCAATTTGGCTTGCCACATATTGGAGACTGTTCTGAATGTTTTCCAAATGTTAATTCATTTAATTCTCACAATAATCTTATGAAGCAGGCATCATGATTCTCATGTTATAGAATGACCTGTTTTCTTTTCACTGGCTAACGATGTTTGCAAAGAATTAAGTTTTCTAAGTCATGTTAATTAGTTTTCTAATAGTATTTAGAAAAAATTGAAATCAACTCAACTAATGATGTACAGTCATTTATCAGATAATAGTTGTAGTTATTCAATGAACTTCATTAATTATTTTGGGGGGTCATGCACTCTCAAGAGAATCCTAAGCAAAATGCATGTGTAATCTCTCCATTTATTGAAAATAAACCATTTTTGCTTGATAGTGAAAAAAAGCATTTTTAATTATTGTAGACACAAAGTACAAGGTTCTGTGGAATTTACTTTAAAAATATAACACAAAAAAATTAACTCAGTGACTTATGGTTTCTCCATTTGGGTGACAATTTATATTGGTCACTTTGCACAGTTTCTAATTAGCACATTTACCTAGAAAGTGACATTGGGACATGGATAGAATAAACAAATTACAGTTAGGGTTAATTCTTACTCAAGGGAGGTAATTTGGTTTCATTAGCATATTTTCATCTTTAGCAGTTGACTTACTGTGAAAATATCTCATTTTACTTAGGAGAAAATAAGTGCAAAATGTATCACTTCTAGATCAGTGATTATCAAGGTGGCTGGTGACTCCCAGGTTTATGTTAAAAAAATAATATAAAATCTATGGAGGCAATGTTTTATTTTCACAATAAATTAAGTTCACAGATAGGCAAATTTTATGCAGGAGATTGACAAATCTCTTTCTGTTCTGGGTGCATTAATATAAGTAAAAAGTAGGACAAAGGACTTCTTCCAGAAAGACTGGAAGAAGAAAGTATAGGTAGAGAAAGAGCTTAGCTATAAAGAGCATGGAAAAGCCCTCCTGGGTAAAATGTATACTGCTTCTCTGACTTGGGACCCAAGAAGGGAAAAGGTAGAGCATTAATCCTTTGTCTTCCATTGATATTTCAGCAACTGTGTTACATTTTAGATGGTAATGAATTTTCCAAACGTCCTGCCATCCTTTTCTTTCCAGTGAAAGATCAGGGAAAAAGGAATGACAGCACAGGCATGAAAGGCTTAGCATTCCTAAGGTAGATCTGAATTAAATGCTGCAGTGGAGTTGCTGGGAACTGAACATATGTGATCAGGGCCACTCACAGTATGAACAACAACTAGGTCTCAAGCTGAATCTTAAATGAGGAAAGTAAGTCAATGCTTTGGCCACCTCATTTTGACATTACACAGAACTGCCAGTGAATAACCTCAGCACTTCTGGATCTCATGTGTTTCCACTCTCAGCTTTTCCTGCTTCCCTGGGAAGCTCATCATTGTCCTGGTTTCTGATAATACCTGTAGACAGTTGGAATTCACTTTTTTTTTTTTTGGTACCAGGGATCAAACTCAGGACCTTGCACTTACCAGGCAGGCATAGCGCCGCTGAGCTACATACCCTGACCTCAGGCATTCACATTTTTAATTTGAGCCCACAGCTTTTTTCTGAGCTGCAAATCCATCATCCCACTGCTTATTCAGTTTCCCTACTTGAATATCTCCAGAGGTGTAGGGATTCAGCTGTGAATAGCATAGGCAATATTTTGTCTTTGTAGAAATCACATTTTGGACCCAAACTCAAGATGTCCCACGCTGAAAATGTACACCCTAAATCTGCTCCATCCACTCAGTTGTTCCAGCTAGAAATCACATGAATTATTGGCTTTATTTCTAAGGCACTTTCTTCATTCTTTGGTGCCAACACAATAACTCAACAAATATGTCGCTTATCCCCTGAACTTCTCTGAAGGGCTCCCAATTGGCTTCGCTCCATGTGCTCCTTCAATTTAAGCCAGAATGATGAATTCATTTCATTTTCCAACAGTGATCTTTTAAAAGTACAATTGTGATTATAACAGTACCCTGCTTTAAAATTCTACAAATACAACTTGAATAAAATTTAGAGCCTACTAGACTGGACATGATCTTCCTTCTGCCTACTCCCAGCTCTTCTCCCTCAGCTCTGAGTTCCATCACAGTGACATAGAGTGGGTTCTTATCTGTACCTAAATCCTTCTCACTCTAAGGACACTTCTTCCACCTGATAGCTCCAAAACATTTTGAGATCTCAGCTCAAATACAACTTTTTCTAGCCTGCAGTTCTTCCTAGATTATATTGAGTTCTTTTTTTGGCATATATTCCTAACATGTGTGTGTTGTGTATTCTTATGATTTCTAATGTGATAAGTATTTGTCTTCTTAATATTTGTCTTCACCATTAGGGCAGAAATTATATCCATCTTTCCCCTACAGTTTCTCCAGTATTATCACAGTGAAAATAGTAGACTTTTAATGAATATGTATTATATTTGTTAAATATTTTAAAAGGCTATAATTCCTTTAACTCCTTCAGTAGTCATTATTACACTAATAAGAAATTAAAATTCATCATTAAGTGTATAATTATGAAAAAGGATCACTCATGAGCTAATTAGAAAAAATAATTTAAATACATTTTATTGCCCATATGACAATAGTGAATTAATACAAATGTAGCAGAGGAATTTGAATATCAATAATACATAAGAGTGATAGGAACAAAGGCACATCTGGAAAACATAATGATGAAAAGGCCAACGAAGATGAAAAACGATCTTTGTGTGTATAAAAAGTACCAGAGGGCCGGGGATTTAGCTCAGTGGTTCCGGCGCCTGCTTTGCTAGCACAAGGTCCTGAGTTCGATCCCTGGTACAAAAAAAAAAAAAAAAAAAACCCAAAAAAGTACCAGAAAACCTCACAGCTACTTCAAATAGGATTTCTAGAAGCCTATGCAATACCATATGTCTTTGAAGCTATCAATTAGATATTCAGAGGTGGCTGAATATAATTATGTAGAAAGTAGCATAAAATGCTAAACTGGAATGGGCTGTATATTGGCCAAATTTTTGTTACTGTAATGAAATACCCAAGAGAAGAAAACCATAGCAAGAAGAAACCCAGTGAGCTGATGAGAAGAGGAAGAAAATCCTAAACTGTCTTCATGCAAGAGGTCTCCCTCCCATGATGGTTTTAAGATCTGCTTTAGGGTACATTCATGTTTAATGAACTAAGAAGCTTTAAGGGTGAGAGTGGCCTAGTAAAGGCAGGCTATGAATATCTTTTGTACATATTTTCTATTAATTTCACATTTCAAGAGAATTACTAGTCCAAAATTATTTGCTCTCCAATAATAATTTCATGATGGGAATATCATGCCTTGAGGTTTAAAACCTTCTAATTATTCAAACATCTTGTGAAATTTATTATTTTTCAAACTTAAAAGACAGTTTATTTTGGTATGGGAAGAAAAAATATCTCCATATTTATGAGGTCTTGTTCTTCAATAAAAATAAGCCAAATAAATAGTTTTAATATTTGAGGTTATATGAAATATATTTCCTGTATGTTAATCACAAAAATGTTGAATAAATTATATAGTGTCCTCTGAATGCCAAATAATACATTAATTTAGCACAGATGTACTGTTGGTCAACATCTTAGATTAACATTAACATTGTTCAGGAAATTTTAAGTTAATTTTATTCAGTAAATTGCTTTTCTTTCAAAGAAACATTGGTAATAGTGCACTGTCACATTTTCTCATTAATTAAGCTACAATAAAGGAGACTGGATAGACTTCCACTTTCCTATAGAAGTCTGGGAATAAAAATGGATGTTACTGGACCAGGGATTTAGCTCAGTGGTTCCGGTGCCTGCCTCGCAAGAGCAAGGTCCTGAGTTCGATCCCCAGTACCAAAAAAAAAGATTGTTCCTTTTCTCTTTTCTCTTGTCTGGTCAGTGTTAATAATGAAAAGAATTAATTTTTTAATTGATGAAGTTTATTGGTACATTTTAGGTATATAATATGATGACATTTATCATTGGGAATTTGTACCTTTACATGATATATCTTGGTTCTTATTTTTTCCCTGTTCCCCTGCCCTCCCTTTCACCCCTCCACCCACCCTTATTTTCCAAGATTTGTTTTCATTTTTTCCTTTTCTCATGTTTCTTTCTTTCCCTTTCCCTACTGCTCCCACTTTCCCTCCTGCTTTAGGCCTTATCTTCCTATTCCACATTATCTATTCTACATTTTGTTTCTTATTTACAATTTCAGTTTCTCACACCAGGAAAAAACTATTCAGTATTTACACGTGTCCTATGTATTTCAATTGAGAGTGTGGCCTCAATGTGCATTCATTTAGCTATAAATGTCTCTCATTTCTCATTCTTTATGGCTGAGTAACACTCCATTTTATTTTATTTTTTTTCCCCCATTAAGTTTATTGGTACATTTTAGGTACAAAATACAGTTACATTCATCATTGGGATCTTGTACCATTACATGAATATCTTGGTTCTTATTTTTTTCCCCTTCCTTTGCCCTCCCTTCACCCCCTCCACCCTTCCCCATTTGCAAAGACCTTGTTTCCATTTTTTTTTCCTCTTCTCATATTTTTTCCTTTCCCTTTTTTCCCTTCCCCTACCCCTCCTAATTCCTCTGCTCTTT